>CM075985.1:41821457-41924809 GCA_038087875.1 Malacoraja senta | reverse complement strand
CTTCAATCCATGTACCTGTCTAACTGTTTCTTAATCGATGGGATAGTCCCAGCCTCCACTACCTCCTCTGGCAACTTGTTCCATATACCCACAACCCTTTGTTTGAAAAGGTTACCCCTCAGATTCCTATTAAATCTTTTCCCCTTCACCTTGAACCTATGTCCTCTGGTCCTCGATTCCCCTACTCTGGGCAAGAGCCTCTCTTCATCTTCCTGATCGAATCCTCTCATGATGTTGTACACCCCCCCCCCCCTCATCCTCCTGTGCTCCATGGAATAAAGACCCAGCCTACACAACCTCCACCTATAGCTGACACCCTCTAGTCCTGGCAACATCCTCGTAAATCTTTTCTGAACCCTTTCAAGCTTGACAATATCATTCCTATAACATGGTGCCCAGAACTGAACACAATATTCTCAATGCACTCACCAACGTCTTATACAACTGCAACATGACCTCCCAACTTCAATACTCTGACTGATGAAAGCCAAAGTGCCAAAAGCCTTTTTGACTACCTTATCTACCTGCAACTCGACCTTCAAAGAACCATGCACCTATACTCCTCGATCTCATAGCTCTACAACACAACCCAGAGGCCTACTGTGTAGGTCCTGCCCTTGTTCGACATCCCACAATGCAATACCAAACACTTCTCTGTATTAAATTCCATCAACCATTCCTCCGCCCACCTGGCCAATCGACCCTGATCCTGCTGCAATATTTCACAACCATCTTCACTATCTGCAAAACCACTCACTTTTGGATAGGCGATGTTTTGGGTCGGGACCCTTCTTCAGACTGATCGTGGGTGGGGCAAGAGAAGAAAGCTGTAAGAAGGGAGAGGCGTGACACAGAGGGGCAGGTAATAAGTGGACACAGTCCTGGGGTGGGGAAGGGGGGGTTGATAGGCATATGGTTCAAAGGCCGGAGATAAAAGCAGAAGGTGTGAGAGGATTGAAGAGATGTGAGTTGTGAAGCCAGAGGTAGGAATGCAGCAGAAGGGGGAGAGTGGGGAGAAAGGAAGGAGGGGGATGGATTGAGCGAGAAAGGAAAGGGGTAGTGTGGATTTTTCAAGATGACCTAAAGTTGGAGAATTCTATGTTCATACCGTTAGGTTGTAAACTACCCAGGTGGAATATGTTCCTTCAGTTTGCTTGTGGCCTCACTCTGGCAATGAAGGAGGCTCAGGACAGAAAGGTCTGTATGGGAATAGAAATTAGGTTAAATTGATTAGCAACCAGGAAATCCGGTCAGCTTTGGAAGACCAAGTGGCGAATTATCACAAAATGATAATTGGAGATCTGCATCGTCATGGATTGACCTTTTTTCAGTTAAACTAATTGTTCCTTCCTTTCATAATGTGTTAACTTAGCAAAAGCCTTCTGCCATGCCTACGTTTAGATGAGTATCATGTAAATGATTTCTCCAAACTAATTCACTGCTATCCACTGTGGTTTGTGTTATTCGATGAGCCACAGAAGACCAGATGTACTGTTGTTAATCCTGGCCAGATTGGAGAGGCTAGGACTTTAAAATGGGGTAAAAGCTTCAGGGCTGCTGGGAGATTTGCTCAATTTGGAATTGCTCTCTGCAGAGCTGGGACAAACTGCGGAGCGGTGCCAGTGTGTCTAGAGCCTAGATACAATTTGCAAGAAAAGAATATGAACATCTGCAGACCCTGTCAATTAGGTGCAAAATGCATAGAATGGATTGGATGGCTGCAAACCAGACATACACTTTGTAAATAATTGTAAATAATGTTGCAGGGTTCAACTTTGCTGAGTGTTGATTGGATGAGGTATTGAGCCTTGTTTGGGTTTCTTGCAGATCAGGGTAAATGTGTCTAAGTTGGCTTCCTTGCGAAGTCCGGTTTGAATACAATCTATTGAGCTTTTGTATTATTGGATTAGGGGAATGTCTGTTATGTATGGGGTTAATCGATATCTGTAATTGGATTATTAAGAGATCACCCCTATGTGGTTCGGTCCCTCGTGGTCCCGGGACATATAAAAGTGCTACCACGAGGTCCAGCGTCGATCTTCTGGGAGAGTGCTTGGGACTGCGTGACTTTCTGGAGTGTCTCTTTTTGAGTGAGGCCTAGAGGGCTTGAGCAGGCATATACGAGGATCAAACCCGCGGTGGGATAGGTACAGTAGTTGAACTGTGATACGCTTTTGTTAAAATAAAGATTAGTTGTTTCAAGTGCTTGATTCAGTGTTTTTACTGAAACTAGACTGGGGGAAGCTTAGAAAAGAGCAATTTACATTGGGGGCTCGTCCGGGATCTCAAAAGACCCCCAAACACAAGTTTGCGATCAAGGGTGTTGAGCTGTTTCGATCGCGAGTGCAGAAAGCGGGCTCACGGTACGGTTTTCGCATTGATTTTCGGCACTTCGTTAGTTGGAACGGATCGATCATTCGCGAGCTTGGGAAAGGGTCTAATCATGATCATTAGAACAGAGTCTACAAGCATGGGGGAGTGGTTAACACACCTTTGGGTTAGAGGGCACATAAAACCAGGGTGGGGTTAGAGGCCCAAAACTTTGGTCGTAGTTGGCAGACTGCAGCTGTTTTAACGAGAGTCAAACACGCTTCATCGAGTGAGGAGAGGTCCAGGGTTAGTCTTGGTATCCAAAATGGTGGGGTATTAAAATACAGGTCTGACCTTTGATCGGACCTTTGCCGGGAGCGCGAATTGAAAAGGTGCGCTCTGAAAAACGGCATCGATAACTCACAGCGTGAAGCGGCTAGGCACTGAATCCTTAGTGCCCAGCAGAGCGGAGTGTCTGCGTGAATGTATCTGAGTCTCTCCCTGAAGTGATGCATGAAGAACCTCGTAAAAGTACTGGGCTTGGACGGACAGAGTATAGATTGGCCTGAATACTCCAGTCTGTTCAAGAATTCAACTGGGCAATTTTAGTTTTATTCGAGAGCCCGCGTAGTAGAAGAGATACGTACTAAAATTAGGAGTTTGAGTTCGAGTCTATATTTGCAAAGTCAAATTTTCAAATACTGAATTTCATATTGAAGTTCTGCCAGTAAGGTGGAATTTGAATTCCTGTATATAGAACTTCGGAGCTGGTGCATGTTCGTGATCGATTCCGAATAGCGGCTGATCTACAGTGAATTGTAACCCTCTGGTCGATTGTTGACTAGTACCTGATAGCGAAGAGTACCAGAGACTGGAACCTGATTTACTTCGTGAAAAGTAATCCGAATAGCGAAGGATACCTCTAATTCTGTCAAACTTAGAGAGGAGGGATAGAGGTCCCCCTATAGTAGTCCAGTCTTAGCAGAGGGATAGGAACATTCGGGAGGAAAATTAGTCATTTAAGGAGTAGTAGCCCTCAGCAAAGAGTAAACTAGGAAGGGGAAAATCTTCGGTATCAGAGGGAGAGGAGATGGAAGACTGGGCAGCAACACGGATGGAGGGAATTCGTGCCCACGAAAACTGGGGAGGTGAAGACTCATCAGACGGAACTTGTGAAGTTATGCCCATGAAAACTCGGGACGCTTGACAAGATTCTGGGGAAGAAACATCATCATCTTGTGTTGCTGATAGATGGGAAATATAAAGGACACATGTATATCTGGTTAGCTGATTATTGAATTATTTGGTTATCATCTATATTACTAAAAGTCTGATCTTGACCATTTCCTGTTGTTCTGTATATTGATTTTCGAAAAAACGCTGCCACTTACGGCTGTGATTTTTGGCCATCTTACTCAGAGTCCCCCTCCGCTGTGCAGGATGAGGATTTATCCCATCGATGAAAAATAAAAGAGTTATTAGTGTTTAAAAAATGTTGAGATTCTCTCTCCTGAAGGCCATGCCCCTTCCAGAGGGACTATAAAACCCAGAAGTGTTGAGTGCCTCAGACAGTCTCTGCAAGATGCGAGAGGGTCACGTCTCTCAGTCTGAGCTGTGAATAACACTGAACACATTTCTACTAAACTGTGAGTGTGGTTTTACTAACCTTGAGTGCCCTTAATGTGGTTTGAAAATGAAAATGTGGTTGGTTTGAAATCAAGCACAGCAAATGGTTGTTGGTGGTGGTTGGTTTGAAATCCAACACAGCAAATGGTTGTTGGTGGCGGTTGTTTTGAAATAAAGCACTGCAAATGGTTGTTGGTGGCGGTTGGTTTGAAATAAAGCACAGCAAATGGTTGTTGGTGGTGGTTGGTTCGAAATAAAGAATGATTAAAAGTCTAAACTTGAACATTTCCTGATTGCACTGTATATTGATTTTAGATAAAACGCTACCACTTACGGCTGTGATTTTTGGCCATCTTACTCAGTCCCCCTCCGCTCATCAGGTGCAGAGCATTCTTCCCATCAATGAAAAATAGTGTTATTAGTGTTTAAATTTTTTTGAGAATCTATCTCCTGTCAATCATGACATGAAGGCCACGCCCCTTCCGGTGGGAGTGGGAGGGGTTATAAAACCTGGAAGTGTGGGTGTGACTCAGTCTCTGCAAGATGGGGGAGGGAGCGGTCATGATTCTGTCTGAGCTGTGAATCAACTGAACACACTGAATGTCTACTGAACTGTGAGTGTGGTGTTTTTGTGGTGTTTTGTGGTATTCTGTGGTGTTCTGTGTGGTTTTATGGTAGTTTCACCCTGCTTGAAATGGTATGAAACTGCATTTGAATGTGGTGGCCTTGCACCCTGCATGAAGTGGTATGAAACTGCACTTGAATTTGGTGGCCTTGCACCCTGCTTGAAGTGGTATGAAACTGCACTTGAATTTGGTGGCCTTGCACCCTGCTTGAAGTGTATGAAACTGCTGTTAATCCTGGCCAGATTGGAGAGGCTAGGACTTTAAAATGGGGTAAATGCTTCAGGGCTGCTGGGAGATTTGCTGAATTTGGTATTGCTCTCTGCAGAGCTGGGACAAGCTGCGGAGTGGTGCCAGTGTGTCTAGAGCCTAGATACAATTTGCAAGAAAAGAATAAGAACATCTGCAGACCCTGTAAATTAGGTGCAAAATGCATAGAATGGATTGGATGGCTGCAAACCAGACATACACCTTGTAAATAGTTGTAAGTAATGTTGCAGTGTTCAACTTTGCCGTGTGTTGATTGGATGAGATATTGAGCCTTTTCTGGGTTTCTGGCAGATCAGGGTAAATGTTTCTAAGTTGGCTTCCTTGCGAAGTCTGTTTTGAATACAATGTATTGAGCTGCTGTATTATTGGGTTGGGGAAATGTCTGTTATGTATGGGGTTAATCGATATCTGTAATTGGGTTATTAAGAGACCACCCGCATGTGGTTCGGCCCCTCGAGGTCCATGGACATATAAAAGTCAGCTACCACGAGGTCCAGCATCGATCTTCTGGGAGAGCGCTTGGGACTGCGTGACTTTATGGAGTGTCTCTGTTTGAGCGAGGCCTAGAGGGCTTGAGCAGGCAGATACGAGGATCTAATCTTAGGGAAGCTTAGAAACGAGCAATTTACACTGTTAGGTTTGCTTTTGGAAGACTAAAGCTTTCTCTTCCGCGAAATGATAGAATTACAGACTGTGGGAATTATTAACAGTCAATTAATCTCCTCAATTGTGTATTTCTCCTTGCATGCATGTTCATTATGTCTGGCAGTCACATTTGCTGCGTGAATTTTCTGTTGTTCTCTGTGGAGCTACGGGCCATTTGAAGCTGCAAGGGAACAGTTCTACTACAATGTCTTGTGCTGAGGAACAGCCTGACCTCTGTATTTGTGGCTGACAGAATGTTATAAATGTTAATTTAAGGGTCTGTCCTGGGGAAATTTGTGCTGATCCCTCTTTGAAATTCGAGGGGTAGTGATTGACAACTGCAGAGTGAAAATCCATGTGTACTTTGGCAAGTGGAGATGCTGAAAATGTGTCCGTGATTGGTTTATACCAGGTTTCAATCTTGCACTAGATTATTGAATGACTTTTTAACCACTCTGCTGAAGGACAGAGGTCATGCTTCCTCAGGGCCTCTGGCATGGTATTTTCTTTGGCAATGATGCACCCTCAACCTGGCAATGGAGGACAGAAAATCAGTGTGGGAAAGGTCAGTATGTGGCCTCATGTGGTCCCAGTTATTTTTTCTGGCACCCATAGTCTACTAGATCTCACTGCTGTTGAGTTTGTGCAACATTTCCTCCATGCCCCTAAGGTAGGATGAAATAATTTAAAGTTTGAAAAACAAAGGATCTATTTTTTCTCAATTTGTACCCGGGGAGAAATTTGGAAGTAGAATGGATATAACTTACCTATTTTACTTCGGAGTCACGTAAGTGACTACGTGAAGAAGACCCGTCAGGGCGCATGCGCGTCATTACGTCTGACGCATTGACGCCCGGCAGCAGGAAGACGGAGCTCCTCCTGCAGGTGAGTAGTTACAGCTCCACCAAAGTCGGGGAGACTTTGGAGGAGTTAGAAAAAAGAGAAATTGTTGCTGTATGTTTTTCCCCACAATACAGGAACAAGTAAAAAATCATCAAGGTGCAGGCCTGCGACGGACAAGGAGAGAGAGAGCTGCGGGAGCGCAGTCTCTGAAAGGCAGCCTGTCACCTCTGGGGAGTCGCAAGCCGGTAGCGGTGCGGCGACAGACTTGGCAAAGTGCCCAGCCGGGTACACAGCCAACGCCAGTCGGGCGGTCGGCATAAGCCAAGTCTGTCAGGGCCATTGACTCCGCAGAGTCGGGCCAGGAGAGTCCCGTCGGGGACAGGATACCGTGCCCCGTCGGGGACAGGATACCGTGCCCCAGCGGTTATCCAAAAGGAGCAGCGCATACAGGGGCTGCTCCACAAAGCCACACTCCAGGAGGAGTTGTGCAGGCGGGAGGCCGTGGGAACGGCTCCGCCGGCAGTGCCTAGGAGAGGCCTGCTTCACAAAGCCACACTCCAGGAGGAGTTGTGCAGGCGGGAGGCCGTAGGGAAGGCTCCGCCAGCAGTGCCTAGGAGAGGCCTGCTTCACAAAGCCACACTCGAGGCGGAGTTGTGAGGGCGGGAGTGCCTAGTACCAGAAGGCTCCGCTGGCAGTGCCTAGTAGAGGCCTGCTAGAAAGCACCCTCTTTGCAAGAGGTGAGTGCAGAAGGGCAGATACGCTCTGACCCTGAGTCCGACGATGACTTCCAAAGGGAGGGCATGCAGCGACCAGAGCTGACACCGTGTGCAGCACGGTTTGCCATGTCGTCGGACGTTGGTGAGCCTCTGGGTGAGGAACTTGCCACCAGCATAAATTACCAAGTCTCACATCAGCTACAGGAGCTGACAATGGATGAGACATTAACGAAGTATGAAGCCCCAATCAACTGTGGCCTGTTAAAAGTTCCTGTTGGGAACAGGAAGATTTGGGGCAAGATGGGGATACAAATGAGAGCCCAGGAGGAGGTGAAGCTCCAGCATATTTTTAAAGTTGCTGGCATCTGGCATAACGAGCTTTGCCAGGATGGTGGATGGAGAGGCCATGATGAAATTACAACAAAAGGTGTGGCGCTATTGTGGAGTGCCCACTGAGATCAACTACCTCCGCAAGACTGCGTTTAGACCAACCACAAACCTTAAATATGCTTCACTCTGCCAGCCTGGCACAGTGCAACCGGCACAGCTTTTTGGCGAGGATTTCGCAAAGCAGGTGAAGGAGCTGGAGGAGGAGGCCAAGACGGTGGGCTTGATTAAGCAGCCAGCAGCCACATATCCACCAAAGCGGAAGTATCCCTATAAGCGAGGAGACTGGTCCGGGCAAGGGACGAGTCCAGCTACGATGCAGCGCCAGGGAAGGTGAGATATCCAGCTCGAGGCCGGGGAAGAATGCCAGGTGGTAAGGAGGTAAGTGGGTCTGGTTCTCATGTAGACATATCTAATGTGATACAATTAAATGTTTACCCCAGATATGTTTATACTGAAGGTTATTGAAGGGTATCGAATAAAGCTTAATGCAAATTCTGATTTACCCATGCAACATGTTCCAAAAAGGAGTTGGACTTCAGTATCACTGAACAATTGGAAGTTCAGGTGGAACTTGCAAGCTTATGTAATAAATGTGTAATTGGTAAGGCAGTTTACCAAAGCCATCAGTTTGTGTCCAATATCTTTCCCAGACCAAAAAGGATGGGGGATGCAGAATTATACTGGACCTGTATAGGCTTAACCCTTTTGTACGGTATAGACATTTTAAGATGGAAACGTTTGTGAAGGAGATTTAAAATTCAGCTGGATGGGGCAATTATGGCAATACAATGCACTGCCTAATGGTTTGTCTTCAGCTCCTAGAGTGATTACTAAGTTGTTAAAACCTATTCTAGGCACGATGAGAAGTCAAGGGCATGTGCTCATGGCTTAACTAGATAATATCTTGATTGTAGGACAATCAAAGGAAACAGCTGAAGCATCAGTGGCAGTTGGTAAAAACCACTTTTTAAAAATTGGGCTTCATAAGCTATCCAGAGAAATCTAAATTAATACCTGTGACACAAATTGACTAGTTGGGTTCACAATAGACCTAATCAACATGGTTGTGACCTTGCCCAGGCAAAAAAGGGTAGAGCTAATTAAGAGCTGTATCAAGTTAATTGCTGACACACAGCCTTCAATCAGCCAGGTGACGAGTCTGCTGGGGAAATTGCTGGCAGCATTTCCAGCAGTTCAATAGTGGCCACTTTATTATCTACAATTACAAAGGTCAAAGGAACAAGCACTGACGGTACATTAGGGTCATTATAATAGACCTATGCTTCTATCAATAGAGGCTGTTGCTGATGTACAATGGTGGATTCAGCATGTGTCCACTAGTAGTTCCAAAGTGTTATTGGACCAAGCTTCCATGATTTTGCAGACAGATGTCAGAGCACTTGGGTAGGGTGCTACTGATACAAGATCCAGCTGTGGAGACAGATGGATATTTCTTCTGCAACCATGGGGAATTAACCAGGAGTATTTTATGCACTCAAGGCTTATGGCACTAACAAAACTAGTTTGCATGTGCAGTGCCAAATAGACAACACTACAGCAGTTGCTTATATGAATCACATGGGTGGAATCAAATCATTATCATGTGACAGGTTGGCAAATAAAATTGGACCTGGAGTATGGATATTTGGATTGGAGCTATCTGCCAGGGAAACTTAATGTAGTACCAGATGGCAGCTCACGAAAATTCCGTGATAAGAGTGGATGTTGAACCAGGATGTGTTCAAGAACATAGTACTTCTATATGGAAGGCCAAAATATGTTTCATGGGCACCAGATCCAGGGGCAGTGGCAATTGATGCTTTTTCACTAAATTGGGATGATATGTTTGTGTACATTTTCCCACCATTCTGCCTCATAGGTCGGTGTTTGAGAAAATCAAGCAGGATGCCGCTTCAGGGGTTTTAGTGATACCAAATTGCCCGATTCAACCATGGTTCCCTTTGATATTACAGATAGCGATCCAACCTCCTTTTGCTGATTCCAAACAGTAGGAATTTGCTGGAGCATCCAGTAACGTGTTAAGTTCATCCGTTATGTGATCGTATTGATCAGTTAATTTGCAGGTTTTTAAGAATGCCTTACATTGGTCGAGGACTTTCTAGGCCAACGGTGGATATACTCACTGCAGCCTGGAGAAAGAGTACTCAAAAGCAGTATATGACTTATGTAAAAAAATGGGAACAATATTGTGTTCAAAAGAATATTCAATATGATACTGTAGTTATTGAAAATGTGTTAGAGTTTTATCTACACTTTATTATGATGAGGGTCTTAGCTATAGTGCTATCAATACAGCTAGAAGTGCTTTGTCGGCATATCTTGTAATAGGTACACGGACACGAAGTATAGGTTCTCACCCTCTCATATCTAGGTTGATGAAAGGAATCTTTAATTCCAAACCGCCTAAGCCTAGGTATATGGTAATCTACGAGATAAGCGTTGTTCTTAACATGCTTTGTCATTGGGTCCCTGTCACGTCTATAACTTTGTTAAAATTAACCATGAAATTGGCTATGCTAATGGCATTGGTGTCAGTACAGAGAGTGCAGACTTTGCAAAAACTTCAGTTAGATAGAATGGAAGTGACTACAGAGAATGTTCTGTTTAATATTTATGACCTGCTCAAACAAAGCAGGCCAGGTGTGACAGGATTTAAGATTGTGTTCTCAGCATATCCTACAGATCCATGTTTATGTGTAAGGACACATTTCTTACATTACATTGAAGCCACAAGGGCTTTAAGACAAGAAGAAACAGGATTATTTGTCAGTTACAAGAAGCCAACATAAAAGAGTGGCAGTTCAGACTATCTCAACGTGGTTAAAGCAAGAGTTGGTTCAGGCAGGAATTAACATTTATGTGTTTACATCTCATTCCACTAGCGCAGTAGCAACATCCGCGGTCAGGGCGATGGACGTTCCCATCGACCATATATTAAAAGCCGCAGGTTGGAAAAATGAACTTGTGTTTCAGCAATACTACCATCGGCCGATTGCCGATGGTGGGCTGTTTGCCCACTCAATATTGAGTGCTGTTGCTATTGTTTAAAGTCTGTTTTCAATACTGTTTAATTCTGTTTCATTTGTTGCCCCTAAATTAAGAGGGTTTATTGGTTGTTTTATGACCAAAAATAAAACTGTTTTGTTTTTGCATGATATGCAATGTCATGTTTACAGCATTATTGATGATACTCAGAGTCAATCGATGCAGTGAGAAGCCAGGATTTTGATCTGCGGCATAAAAATCACAGAGCTTTAAAATCTTCACGTAGTCACTCAGGTGACTCCGAAGTAAAATAGTAAGATTAAACGAGAACTTACCAGTTTGAAGTTTGATCTTTATTTTATGAGGAGTTACGTTGGTGATTACGTGCCCGCCACGCCCAACCCTCTCTCATAGAAAAAAGTTCATAATGGTAGTTCTCATGTTGATCATCTTAATATGTTACTTCAATTATGGTGTTGTCTGTGATTTCATACCGCTGCTTTGAAGATTGACGCGCATGCGCGCTGACGGGTCTTCTTCACGTAATCACCAACGTAACTCCTCATAAAATAAAGATCAAACTTCAAACTGGTAAGTTCTCGTATAATCTTACTATTCTTACCCATAAAGGTTGTAAGGCTAACACTGAAATGATTGTATGTAAATGCTGATGAAGACTTAATTCATTGTTTGCATTCTGTATTTGCAAACTGTGTGCCAGACATGTTTTATTGTTATACAATTGAGAATGTATTTTGGTCCCCTATACTTCCTTGCTGCCTCCATCCAACGTTCATGTTTTCAACACTGGGAAGGTTGGCTACCTTAACTTTGGGAAGTATAGAAACTGATATCCACCCCAATGTCCCTACTTTCCTGGAACTGTCCACAATGTGCAATAGTTCCAGAATGCTGCTCACTGTTGGCGCTTGATTTTCCTGAAAAAATCTGTTCTTGAAATAAAATCATGATGTTCTCCCTTTTTGTTTTGCCCAGCATATATGTACATTGACAAGTAGCTAGGTGGCAGTGCTGCATATATGGATTGATGAAGGATGGAAGTATTTTGTCTAAATGCAAAACTCCTTTCAGTCAACTGATTCCAAAAACAGTAATTTGGCTAACTAACCCTTCATTTAAAAGTAGGTTTGTGCTTGGTTTTAGTTAAGTTTAGAGATACAGCATGGAAACAGGCCCTTCAGCCCACCATGTCTGTGCCGACCAGCGATCCCCATACACTCGCACTATCCTGCACATTAGGGACAATTTGCAATTCATACCAAAGCTAATTATCCTACAAACCTGTACGTCTTTGGAGTGTGGGAGGAAACCGGAACACACGGAGAAAATCCACGCAGTCACGGGGAGAATGTACAAACTCCATACAGACAGCATCTAGATCGGGTTCGATCTCAGGTCTCTGGCACTGCAAGGCAGCAACTCTACCGCTGTGCTATCATACCACCCAAGTATTTGAAACATATTGGGATGCTTGGAGGTGGACAGTTTAATGGAGAAGTAAGAAGCATGCTGGAAAGCAACTTTCTCTCCTTGGCTGGCTTGACCCAGTTTATTGGAAGCTTCCCTCTTGGTATGTTGGTCATGTATTTTCCTCCATGGTTACTACATCTGTTCATTTTCTGCCATGCTTTTCGCCTCTCGCTCAAAGACTTGCCTTTGTGTTTTGGATATCGTACTAATCTGACCAGCCTTCTTAGACAAGGTATAAATGCATGGTTGGATTTTTCCTTTTGTGAGTTATTAGCTGTGAATTAATAGAAATCAAAAGTTGGAAGTGCACTGGACTGTGTTTCTCTGACAACCATACATCATTCACTGCAAATGGCAGAATGTATGTGCACTCCAAGAATTCTGTAAGTCAGCATATCTTGGCTCTGAGGGAGTAGTTTTTTTAAAATAACCTGCTAACACTTGGCAGGCTGCATTGTCCGTGTAAGAGATGAGTCTGAAAATTTGTATTCTATAATCAATAGTGCAGTGCTCCTGAAATCATGAGATATCTCCATTGAGCTAACTTCACTGATTCTTTTTTTACAAATGGCTTTTGTAGATCACTTCAATCATCAGCTGATCTACTGATGCCAACACTAAAAGAATTGTATTACATTTTTCGGGGACCTATCACCCAGGATCATTGGATGTTGCTCAATCAAGGTCAGGAAGCCTGTATATGGTACAGACTGCAATATAATCCCTGCTATAAGTCATGTTTCAGTTACTTCTACGAATTACTTTATGACCTTTATATTCTCCAGTGCGTACACTCAGATTCACATGAAAGGATACCTGCTGCTTGTGGTGACTGCAGAGCTCAGGAAGTAAATACAATGAGTAATAACACTGTAATATTGAATTAATATGTTTGATAAATCTCAATTGCTTAATAATAATTAAGCTGACATTTTCTATTCTTTAGTAGACACTAATTAGGCAATTTATTTATGCAATTTAAACTGAGTGATTCATTGTTGGCCTTTGAGACTCCCACACAGTTCCATTGTGACTTGTAATCTATAAATTGTAATCTTGAGCTCTGTTGACATTTGGTAATTGTCCATAATCAAATCATTCTTGGATATTTGCTTTAGCGTTCCTGTTAATTTTAGTGTGTCTTTAGAATGGAATTGGATCAGTTTTAATTTTCTTACTTCATGAGGTAAAGGGTCAAATGATTGCCTGAAAGGATTAGGGAAGCAGACCAAACAGGATTCTGATTAAAAACCCCAAGTAAAAAATCACGCAAAGGAAAATATATTACAGAACATTTGAGGTGGAGGGCAGGGGGGGGTTGATAATTAAAGAACTGCAACTGAGAGTCAACTAGCAGACACATTCCAAGCACACGTGATTAGACGAGTCAGCAGGCTAACAACGGCTTTATTTGTGATCAGTATTCCAATGATGAAGTCACTGCATCAATAACTGGATTACCTGGAATTCAGGTACCAATGGTGGGATTACCAATGACCTTCTCTCCAATGATAGGATTACATGTCAACGGTTTACTATTGATGGGATTACTTGTGATTAATTTGCTATTATTGGGATTATCTGTGACCAGTTGATGAGATTACCTGGGGTAATTTTGTCAATGATGAAATTATCTGTATCCGATTTGCTATTGTTAACTGTGTTCATTTAGCCAATGATGGGTTTACCTGTGGTCATGGTACTAGTCCTGGGTCTCCTCCACGGCCAGAGTGAGCAACATCGGAAATTGGAGGAACAGCACCTCATATTCCGCTTGGGTAGTCTGCATCCTGGTGGCATGAACATTGAATTCTCACAATTCCGTTAACCCTTGCTGTCTCCTCCCCTTCCTACCTCTCCCTCAGCCCTCGGGCTCCTCCTCCTCCTTTTTCCTTTCTTCTCCCCGCCTCCCCCCACCCCCTATCAGTCTGAAGAAGGGTTTCAGCCTGAAACATTGCCTATCTCCTTTGCTCCACAGATGCTGCTGCACCCGCTGAGTTTCTCCAGCATTTTTGTGTACCTTCGATTTTCCAGCATCTGCAGTTCCCTCTTTAAAACGTCATGGTACTAGTGATAGAATCACAATTCCGAGTGTATAGATTCATTAATTGATTTTCCAAAGGAGGGCAGGTAATGTACCAACACTAGGTTAACTTGCTTCAGATTACTCCTGTGGCTGTGCAGTTTTTGCAAACCAAATGAAGCAACACTGATTTAACCCCAACCTTCTCCACTTGTCAATGGACCAAGAATGGAATTATTTTAATTCTGGATATTATTTGACAAGAGTGTGTGAAAATTGTGATTATTTTTTTGTGAGTGAAAATAATTCCAGCAGTAGAATCCATTTGGCCAATTGAAATTGTTCATAATGTCCATTGGCTCACGCCCCAACATTTTCTCTCATTGTTCAATTTAAAAAATATATTTTATTTTCAAAACTTTCATCTGATCTCCAACATCAAGCTAAAAGTTATGATGTTATCTTACAGACAACTTTAAATTAAGAGCGTGCTTGACTTTTAAAATAGTGTTTCAAATGAAGCTGCCATCGATTATTTTGCTCATTTATATTGCTCGTCCATTTAATAGTCAAACCTCTTGCCAACACAGTAGAGGTTTGCTGCTGATGTTCTGCCAGCTCGCTTTGCTACCAGTGTAAATCCTTGATAACTCTTTCTTGATTACAGGTACTCATTATATGTTCCTCTCGATGTGTTTCTGACAGTGCAGTAAATTCTTGTCTCAACATGTTTATTATTTAAGTGTGCTGCCCACAGATAAACCATTGTAAGTGCAGGGGTACCCAAACTGTATGTGCTGATTTGGGTGGCTTGGGATGTATATTCTGCTAAATATTTGGGTTTAGGTTAGTGTTCAGCCCAGTTCAATGTTTTATCCAGTGGAGGATGATTTTTCTCAGTTATTACTGCTCTATATTATTTGATAAATAGTAATATATATGTAGCATTGCATTTCCATTTCCACTTTTAGGTCAGTGTTTCCTCTTTTTACTGGGAGATTTGATACACCCCTTAAAGATATTACAACAGTGATTGTGGATTATTTGTTTATTAAGGAGGAGTAGGACATGACTCCAAAGATGACATGGATTTTTTCTTTGATCGTGCTACGAGGAAACTAAATGTAGTTACTTCACCAATCTGTAGATGGGATCCTGAATTATCACATTAACCTTTATTCAATCTGTTGATTCCAGAATTAATTTATCACGGTTTTCGTCCTTTCATAGTCATGATACTGTTGAATCCATGTGATGGGACTTGGCAACGTGTGTGGTGAGCACTTGGCCAGCATACAGTGATGATTTTTCAGACCTCAATCTAAATGTTGCTGAAACAATAGTTAGTTAATTCATTCATCAAACGCCAGTGATAATTGGAGTCAGCAGAGACAGGAAGTAAAAAGGAGAGTAACAGCGATTGGCAAATTGTGTTAAACATTGTTTTGACTATAAATTAACCGTGAAAAGATTGTGTGAGAACAACATGAAAGGTGTAACATGACTTTGACAATTGGATGTCATTTGATGTAATAGTGAGCAGTGTTTATACAAAAATTGGATCATCCTCAGAACTAGATACCAGTTACATTATCAAATTGTATCAAATCCCTTGCTCCAATGACCTGTTGTCAAGTTTCTAATGCTTAAAACCCTTATGTTCTGCTTAGACAGAAAAAGATTGGTGAAATTTATAAAAGCATAAATGATATTTGCAACCATTGTACCTGAGGTCGACATATCCTTAATTGCAAATTTGCCAAGTTTCAGCGACACTCCATATTACGGACACTCCATATGTTGCTATTATCCCACTATCATAGTTAGATTTTAAAGTGCAATTTGATTACTCGCGGAATGGAACGAAGCATTACTCTTACTCTTTCAGCAGTTGCAAGGACAGTCTCAGCTGCACCTGTTAGCCTGTCATGTACTGTGCTGGCATTGCTCGGCTCGAGAGAAGCATTAAGTACAGTACAACTGTCATGTAGCTCTGTGCTGGAACTTTGCTGCAGGGGCAGCTTTATGGAAATGCAATTTAATTCATGTTGTAACACTGTGATAGACTCGGCTAACTGCTACATTCTCCACGGAGAAAGAAAAACAGTTGTTCAAAGTGTGGACCTACCTTATTTAATAAACTGTTTATTTTAGGGGGGTTTTCAGGCTCAGAACCTGAACTAGGAATGGTCACCCTATAATTATTTTTACTGTTTTTCCTGTTCGATGACTTCAGTCCAATGAGGAGAACTGAGGAGCAAATCATCTCCAAGTTAACGCAGAGTTGATAAACAAAGGCTAATGATGAAACATAGAAACTTAAAAAATAGATGTAGTAGGCCATTCAGCCCTTTGAGCATTCAATATGATCATGGCTGATCATCCTAAATCAGTAACCCGTTCCTGCTTTCTCCCCTTATCCCTTGATTCCATTAGACCCAAGAGCTATAGCTAACTCTCTCTTGAAAACATCCAGTGAATTGGCCTCCACAGCCTTCTGTGGCAGAGAATTCCACAGATTCACAGCTGTCAGGGTGAAAAAGTTTTTCCTCATCTCAGTCATAAATGGTATCCCCTTATTCTTACACTGTGACCCCTTGGTTCTGGACTCCCCCAACATCGGGAACATTTTTCCTGCATCTACCTTGTCCAATGAGAATTACTGCCAGTTCACATTTACTGCACTACTTACTTTGTTACTAAGATCTAATGGTATACTTCAATCATTTTTATGAGATATTTTATTTTGCCTTGAAACTATGCCAGTGTGACTGTCTAAATTTATTTGAATTGATAGATTCTGAGTTATTAACCCTGATGTCAGCTGACCATATGAAACCCATTTCTTCTTATCTTTTGTAAACTGTGAGGACAGTGTCATGGGAGATTGGGGACAAATTGTATTATCTAGATTTTTAAAATAATTTGGGTCGGCATAGTGGCGCCGCTGGTAGAGATACTGCTTCACAGCACCAGAGATTCTGGGATCGATCCTGATCTTGGGTGCTGTCCGTGTGGTGTTCACACATTCTCCCTGTGACTGCATGGGATTCCTCAAGGTGCTGTGGTTTCCTCCCACATCCAAAAGATGGGTGGTTTTTTTTTTAGATTAATTGGCTGTAAATTGCCCCCGAATGTGTGGGGAGTGGACGTGAAAGTGGGATAACAGAGAACTAGTGTGAAGTGGTGATCAATGGTCGGCGTAGACCCGGTAGGCCAAAGGGCCTGTTTCCAGGCTGCATCTTGCAATCGATCAATTTTCCGTGAATCTGCTGGAAAGTTTAAGCAAGTATGTTCTGTTGAACAAATAAATGGCAGCCATGTTTTCAATGAGCATCAATGTGTCAGACCTTGGCTTCATGAGTGAGACTGGCAGCTGAAAGTCACCTGGAACCTTGGGAAGTCCGCTCCAGGCAGATTTCACCATCAATGAGAAGCAGAATTCACCTGAGCTGGTCTTCTGAATTGATGCTCATGAAACTATCTTGATTAATCCTCCTGTTATCAAGTATTTTTCAATGAATATTAAACTTTCCAAATTACACAAATTATTTTACAAATTCGATTTTCATGTGCTGACTTTCAATACCAAGAGATGTAGTAAAGTTTACTGAGTTGATCTAAATGGGAAGAAATGAAAAGTGAGTAAAAGTTGTTGGTTGTGAATTAAGAGGCATATTGAAATGTTAGCTCAATATACTTTATCGTCATTTAGCAAATTCTAAATCAAAACAGAAATTGCCGGAAGCACTCAGAAGGTCAAGCAGCATCCAAGGGGACAGAAACAAGTCAAGTTAAGGAGCTTCAGCAAATCTAGAAAAGTGAGAAAACAAGTATAGAAACATAGAAACATAGAAAATAGGTGCAGGAGTAGGCCATTCGGCCCTTCGAGCCTGCACCGCCATTCGATATGATCATGGCTGATCATCCAACTCAGTATCCTGTACCTGCTTTCTCTCCATACCCCCTGATCCCTTTAGCCACAAGGGCCACATCTAACTCCCTCTTAAATATAGCCAATGAACTGGCCTCAACTACCTTCTGTGGCAGAGAATTCCAGAGATTCACCACTCTCTGTGTGAAAAATGTTTTCCTCATCTCGGTCCTAAAAGATTTCCCCCTTATCCTTAAACTGTGACACCTTTATCTGGACTTCCCCAACATCGGGAACAATCTTCCTGCATCTAGCCTGTCCAACCCCTTAAGAATTTTGTACGTTTCTATAAGATCCCCCCTCAATCTTCTAAATTCTAGCGAGTACAAACCGAGTCTATCCAGTCTTTCTTCATATGAAAATCCTGACATCCCAGGAATCAGTCTGGTGAACCTTCTCTGTACTCCCTCTGTGGCAAGAATGTATTTCCTCAGATTAGGAGACCAAAACTGTACGCAATACTCCAGGTGTGGTCTCACCAAGACCCTGTACAACTGCAGTAGAACCTCCCTGCTCCTATACTCAAATCCTTTTGCTATGAATACTAACATACCATCCGCCTTCTTCACTGCCTGCTGCACCTGCATGCCTACTTTTAATGACTGGTGTACCATGACACCCAGGTCTCGTTGCATCTCCCCTTTTCCTAATCGGCCACCATTCAGATAATAGTCTACTTTCCTGTTTTTGCCACCAAAGTGGATAACCTCACATTTATCCACATTATACTGCATCTGCCATGCATTTGCCCACTCACCCAGCCTATCCAAGTCACCTTGCAGCCTCCGAGCATCCTCCTCACAGCTAACACTGCCCCCCAGCTTCGTGTCATCCGCAAACTTGGAGATGTTGCATTCAATTCCCTCGTCCAAATCATTAATATATATCGTAAATAGCTGGGGTCCCAGCACTGAGCCTTGCGGTACCCCACTAGTCACTGCCTGCCATTGTGAAAAGGACCCGTTTACTCCTACTCTTTGCTTCCTGTCTGCCAGCCAGTTCTCTATCCACATCAATACTGAACCCCCAATATCGTGTGCTTTAAGTTTGTATACTAATCTCTTATGTGGGACCTTGTCGAAAGCCTTCTGAAGTTGAGGGGTGAAGAGTTGGGGAGGGGTTGCTGGGCTTGGTGAGAATCAAGGGAATGTTTGTGATAGGGGGCAGACCAAAGTTCTCAAGGAATAAATTATTTTAAAAGCTGGCTCTTGAAGATGTAAAAAAGAATCACATAAACAAATTGAAACTGAGGCGTACAACCACATCTGTGGAGAGAAGAATAGAAATTAATAGTTACTTGAAATAATTACATTCACATTTAATTTCTATGGGCATTAAACCACTCAGAAGGAAGTTGTTATTCTTTGAGTTTACAGTAGGTATTAGTGGAGCACTGTTAGGGACCAAAGCCAAAAAGTTTAGAGTTGGACTGGGGTGGACAATGGTAGTATCAGGAGTCTGCTGATGGAATCCAGTGGGAGGTAGTAAAAATTATCAATGAAGATCCTTTGAACATGGATGCTGCTGGAATTGAAGGCAAGAATACGTGAAACTTAACCGTGTTCTATTTCAGAAGAGAGTCGGTGAGAGCAAAAGCGGGGGATGTGGAGCAGATGCAGCTTGGAGCCCTGTCGACTATGACTGAGAGAAAACCATGGTTAAGGAAAAAGGAAGACATCTTAAAGGCACTGGTATTGAAAGTCACATAATCAGAACAAATAGAACACAACTGGAGAGACCAGGTGAAAGAGTTGAATCCACAGATAGTTTGAGGGTCAAACTATTGCGTGTTGATGCGTGTATAATGGATGTTGGTAGCTAAACTATCCCGTGTAATGAGATGGATATGGGAAGGGAAGGGAAGAGTCAGAGGTGGGAATTGGCAATAAAGGATGACATTTTTCAGTTTTGTATGAATGCTGGAAGCTGCACCAATTTGGTCATCAGGGCAAAGTTGAAAGAGTTGAGAATAATAGCCTGATTAGGACTACAATAAGGATTGCCCATATATCCAGCAAAGAATCAGTTATAGGTAAGGCCTAAGTAAGTTACTACTGATATGTTGTGAGTAGAGTGAAAGACGAGGATTCAAGGTATAAACTAGTGCATCCAGATAAAGGAGAGTGGCATGGAAGGAAACTGGTGAGGCCTCTCTAGGAAGGAATGAAGATCTCTCAGACCACTGGTGGATGATTAAGCTATTTGAGGAATTAGACATTGGGACCAGGGAAATGGAAGTCCTGGTTGAGAGCATCAGAGGCATCATGGATTAAATGGGATGGCACTAACAAAAGAGAAAATGGCTGGAATCAAGGTTGGAAGACATATATTCTGTTGGGTAATAGCAGGTTGAGAAAGAGGATGTGCTGGGACAGTCCTACTTGTTGAAATTGAGTCAGAGATAGAAACAAGGCTGGATGCCACAGAGGTCAATGGTTGTCTTGGAGATAATATACTATTGTTCACTGTTGGGGTCAAGTCCAGTGGGAGTAGGGAGAGGTGACTGAATGCCGATATTGACTTCTTTGACTTAATGGTCAGTTCACCAAATCACAACAACATGGTCTTTGTCTTTTGTCTTGATGCTGCTGGTCTTTAGTGAACAGAGTGCTATAGGTTAGAAGGGTGAGGGTCAGAGTGAGTTGGGGCAAATTAATGGAAAAAGCGAGAACTCTTAATGTTGGCTCGGATTATTAGCAAATTTAAATAGACGTTCACAGATCCTCATCATTATTTGCTCCATGGACCAGAAGTGTTAACTTTCCTCTGGACTCAGACTGTTATTGTATCCTTGGCAGAGTAAAGGTTGCTCGACAGTGATTGGTATAACCTGGATCGACCTTTGGGGCAAATACAGAACAGAGCTCAGTCACGGCTAGTTTTCTCTCTCATTGTTGCAACAGTCAGCAGGAATATCAGCCGAGTCTGCTGCCACAGCCTTCCTGATTTAGTGACCCTGGATGATAGCAGTCAGAGCAGGTTCTCACCTGCTTTTAGGGCAGAATGGTTAAATTTATGGTGCTCTAAAAGGGCAGCAAGGACAATAATTTAATGAAATGCAAAAAGGATGTGAAGAAGACATGAGTATCAGCAGCTGAGCGGGATTGACATTGCAAGTTATCAGGTCCAGCCACTCAAACCCCTTCTGTATCAGTGGCCCTCTGGCAATGCTAAACGGGAGAGCAAATCGAATAAATCAAAGTGGGTAATATCTATAATGTTTTTTAAAAAAGGCAAAATAGCAATGCACCTTTCTATTGAACTTAATATATTGCAGAATTTAAGAAAAACTGAAAATACATTAGTATCTTAGAGATTCATCATTTAAATAATAATGCATATGTATTTAGGAGAAGCTGCATCAGAATATTTAGTTCTACTCTTACAGTCAAGGTTTTGTGTTTAAATTGGATTATTGACCCTGTTCTCTCTGCTATTCTATATGCAAATAAAAAAAAATATCCTTCTGGGGCAGGAGCTCTTTTGAGTTGATGACTGCCTTCTAATCCCACACCTTATTTCTGTAGACCAATACATATGATACTCACAGCTAAATGACCTTATTCCAATCACAACAAAAAATGGCACTAAACTGATTTGATTTACCAATATCATATACTTCTTTCCATATCCTTCACGTGGCCTTGTTTCAATAATGAGCACCTTTTTTCCATCCCCTCTCCCTCCCCACTTCCCAGTTCTCCGACTAGTCTGACTTTCCTTGTTTACATTTTATCTCTGTTTGCTTTGTTGTTACCTTCTTCTAGCTAACAATGATCCTACATTTTCCTTGATCTCCATCCCCTTTGTCTCATTTTCACACCTTACACTTCCTGATCTCTGTATCTCCAAATCCCCTGACTCCATCTGAAGAAGGGTCTCGACCCGAAATGTCACCCATTCCTTCTCTCCAGAGATGCTGCCTGTCCCGCTGAGTTACTCCAGCATTTTGTGTCTATCTTCAGTTTAAACCAGTATCTGCAGTTCCTTCCCACAACCTTTTTTCCTGTGTTAAACTTCTACCCTGCCCATCTTCTTCTTACCGAGTACACACAAAAGATTAGAAGTTGTTCAGCCAGAGCTGAACACACTTCTCAGCATCTGCATACAATGGTGCCTGTCTTGTCACTTCTTGTGCTTCTTGTGCGTGGTGGTGGAAATATTGGTGGAAACAGGGCCGCGACGTGAATGCTCTTTCCTTGACCCCTACCCTACCCATGATACACAGAGAAAATGTGTGCGAGGAATAATTATGCAATGAGTGCAAGGAATAATTTCTTAGTTTACCCATTCCCTGATCACCTCATTTTCAAATAATTCCTGTTCATGATGCGGTTAACTCAGCAAATGATCCATCAGCTCTCTTTGGGGTCACTACATACTTTTCATACAAAGGGAGGACTTAGTTGAAGCAGGTACAATAATAACATTAAAAATATATTTGGACAAGGACATGGATAGGAATGGTTTAGACGGTGTGGCATCAGGGATGACGTCAGATTTGGCAGTGACCACACCAACACATACATTGGGGTGAACTCACATGATACATTTAATTTACAGTGGTAAGAAAGTCCAGGATCTCATTGGGGGCACTGTCCCTCACCGTCAGAGCGCATGTGCAATGACGCTGGCAATCTTGGGCTTGGCCCAGCAGCTTGGTCCAGACCTTCGAAGGAGGAGGCATGGCATTCGCAGGCTTCTTCCTGCAGTTCACCCTTGCATTGAGAGGACATGCTGACAGTACAGGGTTCTTCCTGGCGGCTCAGCCCTGGGCTGGATGAGGCGATACTGGCAGTCTCTGGATTATCCTGGCGGCCAGTCTTTGCCTCTGTGTGTGAGCACATTGTCTGTGGGCAGGTTCTGGCATCTCAGGCTTGCCCTGGCCACTCAGTCAGCCTCAACTAGAGGCAGTGCCTGTCTAGGGCTTCTTTCCCAGCAGCCCATTCTTGACCACACAATGGCGCTGGTGGTCTTGGGTTTGTGCCAGTGGACCAGATTTCCTCAAATCTGCAAAAGGGGGAGCAGGGAGGCACTCCTCTTTGTCTCTCTTTGTGGCTCCCTTCCTTTTCTGGCTGAATGCCAGGGTTGTATAGGGACTGGACTGGCATGGTTCATGTAGCCAACCAATGTCAACTAATTGGACCCAGCTGTTACCGAAGATGCTGATAATTGGCCTCTCCAGTCCTGTCTGCCAGTAAAAGGGATCAGAGCGACATCCAAGGGAGAGGGTGCTATCACAAGGGATTAGTGCCAACAACGGGCAAATAGGGTGAGCTTCGATGGGTCATCTTGGTTGGCTTGGACAAGTTGCGCTGAAGGGCCTGTTTCCATGGTTATATGACTCTGACCTGAGATTTAAAAACAACTAAGCACACCAAACTATAAAATATTGCAGTTTATGTTTGTGTGAGAAACGTTAGTCAAAACACCTTACTGTTACCTACATTGGGTCTGTTTGCCTCAACATGGGGTGGCCATGCACACCCACCATTCGAATTGTTGGCAGCTATGTGGCATATGAATCTCCAACAGGATTGTAGAATGGCAAGGGATTTGTTGAGAGGAAGTGAGCTGGCAGTGTAATTACTGGAGAGAGGTGATCAGCAGGGGAACTATTTGCATGTGTTAACTTTTGGTCTAAAATTGGAAAGCTTAGTATGCAAATTATATTTTTAAAGATGCTAAATTAAAAAAACTAGAAATTGAAACCGGAAAAGGGTTTTCACAAAATGTACCCTCAACATATTAATGACTAAAATAGGAACATTTTAAACCTTTAGAACATTTTTATATACTGTATCATTAAATTATTGCTTTTCTCATTTCAGTGAGAACATTCTCTGTTTGGCACTAATCTAACAATCCTTGTCCGCTATCCACAGTTTAGCTGTTGAATACCAGATTGGCAAATTGTTGATGTACAACTGTGTGGCAGACCAGTGTAAATATCATCATTATACAAGTATCTTTGAAATATTGCTGCAATGTTTTGAGTAACAGAAGTGTCTAACAAAGTCTTAGGCAAATTCAGTTCTACAAACACCATGTGGTGTTCATAAAAACCTTTCTTCATCACTGTCTGGATTCAGGACTAAAATCCAGTTGTTGACTGTATGGTAAGATCACAATTTCAGAACATGTATTTCATCCCCCGGCCTGATTTCTTATTTTCAGTGTATCTGGCACAAAGCCGAGGCAATTTCACTGTGAGTAAACAATCTATCATCCCCTTTATCATTGCTTCACTACTCCATTTGGAACTCTATATGATGTTTGAAGCAGAGGGAATCTGTGTAATTCAGATCCTTAATCGGCATTTCAAGTATGATCCTTGCCAGAGATTTTCAACAAGCAAGCTTATATCATTCTGCACATAACATAGAAAAGCTTTGAAAAATTAGGATTCAGGAATGTTTTCAGGAAGATAAAATCTGTGGAAAATGTTTCCGAAGTGTGGATTTGACAGGGTGTTCTTGTCCTTCCTACCCTATCCTTTCAATATGCACTAATTTTTATGTGGTTAATATTTTATAAGGCTTGGGAATTTCACGAGATGAAAATTGTAGCTGATGGAATTTTGCTCTATTCACAGAAATTTTGCACTTTGGAGGTCATTGCAATGATTCATAAAGAAAGCAGAACATTGAATAAAGTGGTTGTAAAGGCAATCTGGACATTTGCCTTCCTTACTAACGATTCAACTTGCAGATTAACTTTTTGAGAGTCCTGCATCAGCACTCCCAAGTCCCTTTGCACCTTCCATTTCTGGATTCCCTCTACATTTAGAAAATAATCTACACCTTTATTCTTATTACCAAAATGCATGACTCTGCACTGAATTTCATCTGCCACTTCTCTGCCCTGTCTCCTAACCTGTCCAAGTCCTTCTGCAGAGTCCTTGCTTCCTCCACATTGCCTGCCCCCATCTATCTTAGCAACATCTGCAAACTCTCCAGAAATGCTGCCTGTCCCGCTGAGTTACTCCTGCTTTTTTATGTCTATCTTCAGTTCCTTTGGTTTGATGTGTTTTATTGATGATATTTAAAAATATTTCCACAGGTACAAGGATAGAAAAGTCATGGAGGAATATGGGCAGGCCCAGGCAAGTGAGACTAGCTCAGTTAGATAAATCGGTTGACGTGGATGAGTTAGACTGGAGGGTCTATTTTTATGCTGTTTAGCTCTACGACTTTCAAGGACACTCCATGACTAGAAGTATAGCATAATTAGGGAGTTGAATTCTTGTAGTTACATCTTCTGCTGTTTATTTGCCATGTTTCCAGCATTGTGTGAACTCCTCTGATCACTTTTTCACTGGATTGCTATTGTTATTTTACTGATCCACTATTTTCCTTTACTTTTTAAAGTTTTCTTATATGTTTATCTTTTATCTCATTAAAACCTTCCTGTGTTTATATTCCTGCATCGGTTAATGAAGGAAAGATCTTGAATGCCATTTTAACCACTTTGTTGACCTGATACCTTTGAGGTTCTGTGATATATCCTCCAAAGCCATTTTTACAATATATTTGTTTTTCCATTCCAATCAGTATCCTCCCACTTATCATTTTCTTGTCTTATTGCACTTCCTCAAATGTATTATCTTATACTTTTCTGAATTAAGTTCCATTTTCTATTTTCCTACCGAGTTGGATGAGAGGTTCAAGAGTTCAAGTTCAAGAGACATTTATTGTCACATGCACCAATTGGTACAGTGAGATTTGAATTACCATACAGCCATACAAATAAAAAGAACACAATGCACAATAGAATTTAACATGAACATCCCCCACAGCGGAATCAACGTTTCCCACTGTGAGGGAAGGCAATAAAGTTCAGTCCTCTTCCACTATGTTCACCCGTGGTTGGGGCCTTTGAGCCCTCCACAGTCGCTGCTACGGATGTTTCAGGCCCTCTCGCCGGGATGATGAAACTCCGACGTCAGAACGGAGAACACTCTCAGCGGCTTGGAGTTTCCGAATCGGCCACTTCTTATTGGAGAACGCGGCTCCCGAAATCCACAGGCCGAGCTGGGTGGAGATTCAGCACTGGTGACCCTCGGCAAAGTATCCCAAGACTCCGTGATGTTACAGTCAGCGCCGCCCGCGGCTGGAAGCTCCGTAGACCACAGCTCCACGATGTTAAAACAGCTGGACCAACAATCCGGAGCGCCAAACGGCGATCCCCGTTAAGGCATCGCCCCGCTCCGCGATGGAATAAAGTGCTGCGCTGCTGCTGGAGCGCTGGCCGATCTCCGGTAGGAAAGGCCGCGCCAATCCAAATGGTAGGCTGCGAGGGGGGGGGGGGGCGAAGATGCGGCTCGGAGAATAGACGCATCCCGACCAGGAAGAGACTGGGAAACGGTTTCCCTCCCCCCACCCCCCACCCTCCACATTAAAAAGACTAAAAGACCTCCAGGTTATTCCCAGAGTTAGAGAGACTCATTGATGAAGAACATTTCCCATGTGAGGCTGTGTAGGAAAGAACTGCAGATGCTGGTTCAAATCGAAAGTAGACATAAAATGCTGGAGTAACTCAGCGGGACAGGCAGCATCTCTGGAGAGAAGGAATGGGTGATGTTTCGGGTTGAGACCTAGGGGAGGCTCGTAGTTTGTGCAAGAGAACCACCAATGGAGGGACTTTTAACCAGAATAATTATATTTATTGTTATATTTGTTTAAATGATATTTGATTTAATGTTATTTTTCTCTATTGTTAATAAATTAATATTAAATATAATAAATTAATATTGAATACTGTTAAATATTAATTATATTCAATAATTAATACTTAATTGTATTAAAATATGTATTTATGAAGAGACTGAAGAGCTGTGTCTGCTGGCAGGAGAATGTAGAACTAGCAAACAATGTCTCAGGATAATTATTCAGCCATTGTACATAGGAGCAGAATCTTGAACAAGGGACTTGGTTATGTCATGGGGAATAAGTGCAATCATTTAAAACCAAAATGCGTAATAATTTCTCTCACAGAATTCCACCGGAATTAAAAATAAATTCTGAACAAGCCAAAGTCAAATCAGCAACTTTTAGAATAACTATTATTCCACTAATATTTGAGTAATATTATTATTATTATATGTATGACTGCAGGCAACGAAATATCGTTCAGACCGAAAGGTCTGAATGACAAATAAAGGAATCTCTAATCTCTAATCTCTAATCTCTAAACCTAAAGCTGCTACGTGCATTATAGTGTAATATTTATAGTGAGATGCCTCATTCAATTATTTATCATGTGGTTTATGAAAATGTGTTGCTGACCTGAAAGCACATCAGGCAAATTGCTCTTATATGTACGAATGTTTCTTCGAGATGAATTGGCTGTCCACTCTAACTGTTCTGAATTACTGAGGTAATTGTTTTCTTTTTCTCTACTCATTTGCATTCCTGTTCAAAGCCTTTCCATTTTGGCACTCAAACCAAGGTAAACAGATTGTAATTACTTTTTGTAGAAAAATGATGAATGTGGAAGAAAAGAATGAATGATTTCATTCTGCTCACCGCTTTGAATGCAGGTGTGGTCAGCATGATCTGTGATATATTGTATGTATTCCTTGCAACACAAAACACATCTCTTGCTTTCTCCAAAAAGAAAGGGCAAGCATGCATTTTAGGCCTGAGAACTTGCTGGATGCCTTCACATTTTGCTCATGTACATTTGGTATGTCTGTAAGCCAATACATTGACTTGTAAATTGCTGTTTCTCGGACTTCATAAGATCACAAGAGATAGTAGAATTAGGTCATTCGGCCCATCAAGTCTACTCTGCCATTCAATCATGGCTGATCTATCTCTCCCTCCCAACCCAATTCTCCTGCCTTCTCCCCATAACCTCTGACACCCATACTTGATTAGAATTTGTTGCGATGTCAGCTGTTATTTTGCTTTGTGTTCGGGTGATTGCAGAGCTGTGTTAGGAGAGGCTGCATTCTCCTTCACCACAAAAGGTGACAAGGTTTACTTCAGCCACTTCATGGGGTCAAGGAAAGAGCGTTCACGCCGCGGCCCTGTTTCCACCAATCTTTCCACCACCACCATGCACAAGAAGCACAAGAAGCGACAAGACAGACACCATTGTATGCAGATGCAGAGAAGTGTGTTCAGCTCTGGTTGAACAACTTCTAATCTTGTGTGAGGACTCGATAAGAAGAAGAAGCCACTTCATGGAGACTGCATGTTGAAACTCTCTTTGGGTTGATAGGAACCATATTCTATCAATTTTTCTGAACTAATTCTTGAGCTTGCTTATTAGACAGGAGACATTTCTCCGGCCATGTCACTGCTGATAAATATTTATGCACTTCCATTCTTCTGAGGAGCAATGGCTGCAGCATCTTTAGCGGCTCCCCCAATAAAAATACATTGCTTCCAGTTTCCTACTTCTCCTCTTGATTGAAAAAACAATTATTCGTACGTGGCTAAATGGATTGTTGAACGGCACAGGAAATTCTCAATCCACAAATTGCTGATGCATACGTTTCGCACAAAGGTGTTGTCACTGTAGCATGCAAATAAAAGACCTCATATTTTGGTATAGAAGGCATACAGTTTATTCTGATTTGACAAGGCAGAGATAAATGACAATATTCTTTCTGATGATTTTTCTAATTCGTCAGCTCTGAAGTTGTAACATTTGTTAATAAAATAATTCATTTGCCAATTGTAGTTTAGATATTACCTATCATTCCATCACATTGCTCTTCCAAGATATTTTGCTTATTGATGTCCGTTAGATTTTGGTTTTAGAATTCATGTCAAGAAATTGAAATTGAATGTTCATGATAACTGGTTTTACAATGAAGCATATTTGCTCAATTATAGGATTTGGTTATCAGACTACAATCAAAATAAATGTACATGAATATTTTCATTGCTAGCTGGATTTGTATTGTGAATCCTAACTGTATACAAATGCAAACACTGCATATTATTTTGGTTTCTATGACAAATACTGACATTTAGATGATTAAAAAGCTTTAATTGCTAAGTAAATAAAATAACTAAGCATAAGCTTGCTGTTGATTTTTTTCACAACCTCCTGCTTTCTAAACATTTAAGGATTTCCTAACAAAGGATTTCCAGTGATAAGAACATAACAAGTAGGAGCAGGACCAGGGTCATGGCCCTTCAAACCCGTTCCTTAATTCATCTAGACCACAGCTAATCTCTGACCTCAATATCAGTTTCATTTGCTAGCCCCATATCATTTGATTCCATTAATATCCAAAATTGTATTGAACTCTGATTTTGAGTGAACAATGAGTGAACATTCACAGGTCTCCAGCTAGCCAATGCTCAATCCACGACAGTACATTGCACCCAATGCCATGTGCCCTATGCTTGTTGACTGACTTTGCATGTGAGACCTTATTGAAAGTCTTTGGATGCCCAGCTGCCAGGTCCAAGGATTAACCAGGACCCACTCCAGTTATTTGAATGGTGTCACCTAACTTTCTTCTGAAGTAGATTTTAACTTTCTTTGATGTATAGTTATCATCTAGTAAAGAGGCATTGTTGCAAGAGATCCCACCTCCCACTTTGGCTTGTAGCCTGTGATGGTGTTCAGCATAGCCACAGTCACCAGGCATCCATGTGACTGAATTGAGCTTGTTTTGGACCCCCCTCTTGGCATCCTCGTCCACCCCCAGTGACCGAGGCAGTGGGGGAGCAGAGACCATGTGACCAGTCTCAATGAATAGATGGTAGAGAAGAGTGAGCATGGCCTCAGTTGTGGGAGTGGGTGTGCATGTGGACAAAGAGTGTCCTGCCTCACTGAATAGAAGACCTGCCAAGATACTCCAGCACTTTGTATCTTGTTTTTAACCCAATGATTGCTGTAATGCAACAATATTTGTCCTTCAATAGGTTGCACGCATCTCTCACTAATGTCCTGCATGTTTGTAGCAAGATCTCCTACATATATATATATACTCTCTTTTCACTGAAGACCAACAGTTCATTTATCTTCCAGATTACCAGATGTACCGAGGTGCTAACATCTTGTGTTTCATGTGTGAGAACAGCCAGATCCCTTTGCACTCCAATCTCTCTTCATTCATCTCATATTCTACTTTTTCCTACCAAAATAGAAAACACAGGTTTTCCAGCATTATGCTCCAGCTACCAAATGTTTGATTACTTGACCACCTGTCTACATGACTTGAGTATTCTAAGGTAGACAAAAGTGCTGGAGAAACTCAGCGGGTGCAGCAGCATCTATGGAGCGAAGGAAATAGGCAACGTTTCGGGCCGAAACCCTTCTTCAGACTCAATAGGCAACGTTTCGGGCCGAAACCCTTCTTCAGACTCGATGAATAGATGGTAGAGATAAGTGAGAACATGGCCTCAGTTGTGGGAGTGGGTGTGCATGTGGACAAAGAGTGTCCTGCCTCTTTATATAGATATAGAGTATTTTATATCCCTTCGCAATATACTTTCCCAGGTATCTTTGTATTGCCTGCAAATCTGGCTCTAAACACACTCCCTATATCTCAGTCAATAAAAATGGAATTAAGACCTGAATTCTGATCAGTTTGACAATTATCTTGTTATGCTGGTGTATTGCAGCTTCACATCATGAGCAATAGACTTTTACATGGCACTGTATCAAATGTCTTTTGAAAATTCAAGTACACCACATCTACTGATTTCCCTTTATTTATCCCATTAATTACATCCTCAGAAAACACAAATAAAAGTGTTGGATATTATCTCATTTTTCATAAAACTATACATTATCTTTTGCAAATGTCCTGCCACAGCATTACTAATAATTTATTCAGCATCTTCTGCAATGATAGAGAATGGGCTAACTAAAAATACAATTTCTGGCTTTTTGTCTCCTCTTCTTGAATGGGTGGTACTTTTGTGTTATTTCAATTTATTGGGATTTCAAACTTTCCAGTTTCTTTTTTTTAAGGGACCAATATTTAGTTGAACTGCTCTTTTTCCATGTATATTCTTGTACAGGCCCATGTTGTCGGTTTTGTATGTTTTTGCTTGTTTGCTGTCATAATTCGTTTTTCTTTAAATGTTTTACGTGTGTGTGTGTGTGTGTGCGTGCGTGTGTGCGTGCGCGTGCGCGTGCGTGTGCGTGTGTGTGTGTGTGTGTGTGTGTGTGTGTGTGTCCTGTCCAGAGGGCTAGTATGGACATTGTGGGCGCACACACACATGAACATGCACTTACATACACACCCACACACCATATATATGGCAGTAAACTTTCTTCAATACTCACACGGCTGAGCGCGGATCTCCACTTTGGGGTTTCTGCAGTCAGCGGCACTGGAAATTATGCAATCAGCGCGACCTCTGCACTCACCGGAAATTACGCAATCGGCGTGACCTGTACACTAAGCGGAAGTCATGAAATGAGCGTGACTTTTGAACCAAACACAGTCGGACCTAATAAAACATTTATTTCTTCCAAACACAGTCGGACCTAATAAAGCATTGTAGTTTCAAGCACAGGCAGGGCAGCAGGCCAAACCACTCACGGCTTTGTCATTAAAGGCTAACAAATCATTTATTGCAAGTACATTGCAGACTGACAGTTCAGTTGATTCACAGCTTGGAATGAGAGTCATGGCCTCTCCCTCGTGAACTTGCAGAGTGACTGTCACATCCAGGCATCTGGGGTTTTATAGTCCTGCCATCTCCCTCCCCCCGGAAGGGGCGTTACCTTCATCGCGGTGATTGACAGGCGAGAGGATCTCAAGGTTTTTTAAACACTCATCACTTTTTTATTTTTCATCAATGGGAAAAATCCCCGGGGCCTGCTCAGCGGAGGAGGACTGTGAGTAAGATGGCCAAAAATCATAGCGATATATGGTAGCGTTTTCGAAAATCAATATAAAGCACAGACAGGAAGTGATCAAGATGACACTTTTAATTATATAGATATATCATCATTTATATATATACTAGACTGAGTGGGACCCGTTGGGCCCCGTTCCCCCAACGCAATATTCCACCACTCACCCATAGCGCCCAACTACGCAGGAGTGGCTGACATTTTTAATGTTTATAATGGCAATATCTTGTAAAATATAAGATCAATGTGAACGCTTCTCACTCTCCCTCTTCAGTCCCCTATTCCCCTCCTCCATTTTCCTCTGCCCCCACCCTACACCAACCCTCCTCTGCTTCCTCCCCTCACCCCCTCCCTCCCCTCCCAATTCCCCCTTCCCTCCTCCATTACCTCGCCATCCTTCCTACCCCTATCCTCCTCCATTCTCCCTCATTCCCCAGCACTCCCTCCCCCTCCTCTTCACCCCCTCTCTCTCTCTCTGTCTCTCTCTGTGTTTCTCTCTCTGTCTCCCTCTCTCTCTCTGTCTGTCTGTCTCTGTCTGTCTGTCTGTCTGTCTGTCTGTCTGTCTGTCTGTCTGTCTCTGTCTGTCTCTGTCTGTCTCTGACTGTCTCTGACTGTCTCTGTCTGTCTCTGTCTGTCTCTGTCTGTCTCTGTCTGTCTCTGACTGTCTCTGTCTGTCTCTGTCTGTCTCTGTCTCTCTCTGTCTCTCTCTCTCTCTCTCTCTCTCTCTCTCTCTCTCTCTCTCTCTCTCTCTCTCTCTCTCTCTCTCTCTCTCTCTCTCTTTGTCTCACAAAAATACAAAATGCAATATTATAATGTCTGGATAGTCTATTTTTAGAAACAAAGAAATAAAATAGGGGTATGGCATTTGATTACCTATTTGATACACGATAGTATAATGATTGCACTTGAAATGATTTTCTCCTTAATCCTGACCAGGTTGATCGTTATCGTAATACTATTTCTGATCTCTCCCATTACAAAGCATCTACCTCCTACTTAAATACACAAAGTCCTGATGTATGGTCTTCAATGTGAAATGTCGACATTCTCATTTTGCTTCCACAGATGCTACTTAACTGTTTGAGTCCTTCCAGGGTTCTTAATTTTGTTTCAGATTCTGGTGTCGGCAGCCTCATTTGTCTTCATCATTCTTCAGTACTGTATAGTAAAGCCAGCCTGGATTTTGCTCTCGTTTCTTACCTGGGACTTGAACCCATAACCTTCTAATCCAGAGATAGGATGTCTACCAACTAAGCCACATAAAACCAAAGACCAGTTAATTGAGAATACAAATACCTTCCAAAAACTGGCCTATTTCTCAATTATATAAATGAGCTAAGATGTGGTAATTATTTTGTGACCTGTGGGATATCTGATTCAGATTTGAAGTTTGGTGAACAACATTTAGTTTATGTCGTAAGGCCTCAATAGCAGAAACAGTATTGAGGCTTTCTTGGCAAATTCTCCCAGAAATAATTTGCTGCCATGATCTCTTCCGGAATATTGTGTACCATTGAAAATTATTTTATTGCACAGATTATTTCTTATCTTCAAGGTTCCATTTGTGATTAACTGCATGTATCCTGCAAATTAATATTCCATACATTTTAATAGATGCACACACAGGAGGCACGATAGATCCCTGGAGTTGTAGATCCCTGGAGTGCTGATAATTAGGGTTAAGGAAAGGATAGAAACTTTAGAGATCCTAAACATTTTACACCAACTGTCCTACATTAAAAAAAACACTTTAAAGCATCACAACATCTCAATTGAATGGATTTTTTCTCCTTTGGCAAGTTTTCCAATAAAAAAAAACTTTACTGAAAAGAGAATATATTTAATTTTAACGTAATATTAATTTATATTTGGGACCTGTGATCAAAGCTAACATACTACAGTGCAATGGTTGTACTTAAACCATGAGCCTTTCCAACCCAGTTTCCAGTAGGCCTAATGCACACATCTACACCCCAAGCAGTCACGTACAGAGAGGCCTGTGCTTAACAGGGTAAGTGGGACATTTGGAACTTGTGTGGCCATATCAAGTTGAGATGTAGGTACATGTGAATTTTCTGAATCGCAGGCTTGTACACAACTTGTAGTACTCCACTTGTATTGAAATTGAATCACCAATATTTATGCCTACCTTCAATTCTGAACATACAGGAAAGATAAAGAACACATGGCTGAGCAGGGCCCTAAGAACACCTTGCTCAAGCTCAAGCTCAAAAAGACCAAATAATTAGTTGTTAACTTCAAAAAGAAGTCGGGAGATCACATGCCAGCTTTCATCGGTGAGTCGATGGTGGAGAAACTAAGCAGCTTCACATTTTTGATCCTTAACCTCTCAGGTGACTTGGTCTGGTCCCAGCACATAGATGTAAACACAAAGAAGGCACTTCTGTGTCTCTACTTTCTTAGAAGATTAAAGGAATTTGGCATTTTCTGAATATAGTAACAAACTCCTACAGATGTATTGCAGAAAGTATTGGGTGATCATGGTCTAGAAATGGCCTCATGAAGGCGGCATGTACCATTAAGGATACCCACCATCTGGGTCATGCTCTCTCTTGCCATGGGCACTAGAGTTTGGATTAGGATAAGGATAGGGCTTGAGATTGTCAGCATGGTTTTGTATGTGGGAGATCATGTCATATAATTATTTTAGGAGTTTGAAGGCAATTACCATTGTAGAAGGGGTGATGAATTTCCATTTTTGCTGCATTTTGCCCAAGCATTTAACTGAATTGTCGAGCTCAGCAGCAAGCAACCTTGGTATTTCATGTAATCAGGAAAAAGGTATAGAAATATGGAACAGACGTCATTAACCACCCTTTCCCTCAATCTACCGAGTCACACAATTGATTAAAGCATGCAGAATGTAGTTGGCCGCCTTTGTTGCTGCTGAGAATAATTTGTATACAAGCAATCTATTACAGGGGCAGCAGCTTGCTTCAGGAATCAGCTCGGCTATGAGCGGTGTCTGTGTGTGGTTGCATTTTTCTGTTAAGATTACTGCAAATTGATACAAATTAAAGGTTGGTTTCTGTGATGGGCAAGTTAATCAGACATGGATTATAGTCACAGGCACTTATTTTGTGTATGCGGTTTCACTGATTTGTCAAATGCAGGTTTTTTTTTAATGCAATGCCCTTGGATTCCTTTGTCTCCTATTGAAAATCACAAATACATATTTCAAAACCTAAGGCACATGGAAAAAATGCTGGTGCTCAAAATCTGAAATAAAACTGAAAGCTGATGGTTCTGACAGATCAAACTAAAAGAGAAGGTCAAATTAACAGTTTACACATGGTCATCGTTAAAACATTTATAATTACAGCTCACAATGAAAGCCATTAATATTCCATTTTATAAGCTGTTCGCCTACCTTTCTCCACAAGTTTTGGATATTGCAGTGATCTGAGGTCCTTCGAGATGACGACACAAGAAACTGCACATGCTGGAACCTTAAGAAAAAACACAAAGTGCTGGAGGAACTCAGCAGGTCAGGCAGCATCTGTGGAGGGAATGAATAGACAAAGTTTTGGGTTAGGATCGAAGAAGGATTTTGAGCTGAAACGTCATTTATCCAGTTTCCCCATAGATGCCGCCTGACCTACAGATTTCCCCCAGCACTTTCCCCAGAGTTTAGCTCCTGAAAGACGAGGGCAGTAGGGTCAGGACATCAAATACACGTAGATGCTCTTCCCAGCCTGCCCTCCTTGCCTTGGCTCTCATCCCCTGGTAGGACATAGGGCGGCACAGTGGTGCAGCGGTAGACCTGCTGCCTTGCAGTGCCAGAGATCCGGGTTCGATCCTGACTACGGGTGCTATCTGTACAGAGTTTGTACGTTTTCCCCGTGGCTTGCATGGGTTTTCTCCAAGGTCTTTGGTTTCCTCCCACCCTCCAAAGAAGTACAGGTTTGTAGGTTAATTGGCTTGATGTAAATGTAAAATTGTTCCTAGTGTGTGTAGGATAGCGTTAGTGTGCGTGGATCACTGGCCAATGCGGACTTGGTGGCCCGAAGGGCCTGTTTCCACTCTGTATTTCCAAATGAAACTAAAGCAAAGCACCTGGAAGTACTTGGCAGACCAGGCAACCTTCGTGAGAGAGAAACAGAATTAACATTCTGGGTTGATGGCCTTTCTTTACATTATGTAATGTTAGGAAACAAGCAAGTTTTAAGTTGCAGAAAATGAGGATAAATGAAATAAGTCTGCTGATGATGTTGCTAGTTAAGAGAGGCTGATGATTGGTCTGGAGGAGCTGTAAATAGAAGCAGATGAATAAGAAGAGAAAGAACTAAAGGACAATAAATATTGACCTTGTTAATGATGACCATGTCCTACTCGTAGATAAATAAATAATAAGGTTAAACTGTAAACACATTAAACTTTCCTGAATTATACACGACTTGAGAGAAAAAATCTGTTTGCAAAATGAGTGAAGCAACTTTCAATCCAATTTAAATAAATTATGTTCAGACGTGCTTTAGGAAATCTGAAGGCGATTACTGTGTCAATTTGTTTCATGCTTCGTATGTTTGAGGAAAAAGGAGCACTGCAGTTTTTATTGATGGTATTAAATCCACTTGTTTGTTCAAAATTCTTGAACCACTGGTTCACTACAGGCTTCCAAATTTAGCAAGATCAGACCATTACTTTCTGGAACACTTTGCATGGAATTACAGATTCTTAAATGATAACTGCTGTGAGTTGCTCATACAAGACCAGAGGCCTGGAGATGTAGTGGCCAGCAACCACTATATGTAGGGTCAAGTTGCCTACTGTGTATAGACTTGGAAACAAAAATATAAGCCACTCATCATATGACTAAACATTATTTCCTCTTGTTCGCATTGGTCCATTTTAATTTATTGAATGGAAAGAGACTAGCTTCAATAACCTAACTACAAATGCAACTTTTGTTTTCCAATTGAATTTATTATTTGAGGTGTAAGAATTTCTCGCAGTTTCTTTATTGTGAACAATGGCCATAACAAAAAAATCAAGCAATGATACTATTTTTTCACACCCAAACAACATGAAAAAGCTGGTCTGAAGAAGGGTCTCAACCCGAAACGTCACCCATTCCTTCTCTCCAGAGATGCTGCCTGTCCAGCTGAGTTACTCCAGCTTTGTGTGTCTATCTTTGGTTTAAACCAGCATCTGCAGTTCCTTCCTACACATGAAGGAGCTGGTATTGTTTGATGAAATTGGTAGGGTTGCCTGTTAACTTATCCCCAAAATATTGATGTTTGCCAGGTAGTTGGCAGATGACAGGCCTGCCACAGCAAGCACCCATGTTCAATTGTGTCATTTTGAAAGCAACTATTAACAACATACCTGGCACAATGGCCTTCATCTTCAGAAGTGTTCATTGAAGGGTTTCTGGAGATTGCCTTAGGCTGGCTTACTGGTGACAATACCAATAGTTCAGTGAGCCATTTTCTGTGTGGCTTCACCACCTTCACAAGAGCAAGAACCAGGAGAACACAAGCGCCCATTTTTCTTTGAGTCCCTTGCACATTTGCTATGGTCTTCTCGAGATAGTGATTTGATATTAAATTGTTAAAACCACAACTGTAATTTCTTGCCAATGTTGCTGCAGTTTGTCTAAAGTTACTGCTGCTGAATGACTGTTTGTATTGATTAATGAGAGTTTATTGTTTCTGCTACAGCAGCTGTAATTTAATGAACTTCACATGAATATATACAAGTACATTCCTTACATAGTCTGAAAACAAGTGAGGGAGAGAATCTTGAGGAAAAGAAGTCTATTAGGGCACGGCCCATTGAGACAGAAGCAATAGAAGGTTGCTGGCACAATCAACACTCCGTTATGTTTTTTTTCAGTGGTTGCAATGGGGATTGTGGCATTAACTGGAGCGCTGGAAGTGGTATGCAGACTTGTATGTGCTTTCTATGTCATTTTCTGCATGGTTGACACAACAATTTTCTATTTCGCTTTGGCTTTTGTTTTCCACGAAAAAAAGACAAATTATCTGTTGGCTCTGAGGCAATTGAGCGAACCAAGTGATGGTGTTATGCTCTCTATTTACTCAGCTGATCTAGGTTACATAAAGACAATACTGTCACTTAAAAACAGATCATTTGAAAACTCTGTCATTAGCCATAAAATTGATTAATACAGATAATTTAGTAAAATAATAATAAAAATATTGTTTCCAAAATTCAGATTTCGTAGTTTAAAGAGGTATTCGAAAGATAGAAAATATGTGCAGGAGTAGGCCTTTCAACCCTTCGAGCCAGCACCACCATTCAATATGATCATGGCTGATCATCCAGAATCAGTACCCCATTCGTGCTTTCTCCCGATATCCCTTGATTCCATTAGCCCTAAGAGCCACATCCAACTCTCTCATGAATACATCCAATGAATTGGCCTCCACTGCCTTCTGTGGCAGAGAATTCCACAGATTCACAACTCTCTGGGTGTTTGCATCTGCATCATTAAATATAATGGATCAGATTCTCCTGTTACCCCACCCATTGCCACTTTCCTTAAGGTCCCATATTATATGATCCTGCCTCAATCGTGACCTATCTCCACCCCTGCAGCATTCAAACTTGGCAAAGTATCTGAACTCTGATAAGAGACATTCAAATAGATTAAGATAACTGAAATAAGAAGAAAAAAAACAATTCTTTGCAGCAAAATGCAGCAAAAGAATTAAAACCACCAGAATATACAATTCGCTTAACTCACCTCAGCTTCTGCCTTGGGGTGGGAAGTCACTATGAATAAATGTAATTGCATTTCTTACACAACCAACCAACAATACAGTGACACAGCGGTAGAGTTGTTGCCTTACAGCGCCAAGGACCTGAGACTATGGATGTTGTCTGTACGGAATGTGTACGTTCTCCCTGTGACCACGTGGGCTTTCTGTGGGTGCTCTGGGTTTCTCGCACATTCTAAAGATGTGTAGATTGGTTAATTGGCTTCTGTAAATTGCCCCAAGTGTCCAGGATGAGGAAATGGATAACAGATAACTAGTGTACGGGTGGTCATTGGTCAGCATGGATCTGACAGGCCAAAGGGCCTGTTTCCATGCTCTATCTCTAAACTAGATCTAAACTAAACCATGGTCTGGTGCCTCAGCTTCAATGTTTTACTGGTGGAATCAAAGACTGGTACTTGACCTGTAGTTCATCCATATTTCAATACAAGAAGCCGGGGTGGAGGATGAGCTGAATGGTCAGGAGTTAGTTGGCAACTAGGGCAGCACAGTGGCGCAGCGGTAGAATTGATGCCTACAGCACCAGAGTCCCGGGATCGATCCTGACTAGGGGTGATGTCTATATGGAGTTTGTACGTTCTCCCTGCGATCGCATGGGTTTTCTCTGGGTGTTCTGGTTTCCTCACACACTCCAAAGATGAACAGGTTTGTATGTGAATTGGCTTCGGTAAAGATTGTAAATTGTCCCCAGTGTGTAGGATAGTGCAAATGTACGGGAATTGCTGGTCAGCGAAAACTCGGTGGGCTGAAGTACCTGTTTCCACTCTGTATCTCTAAACTTAAACTAAAACTTCTAAAAGATTCAACAATATACAGATGGGCCAACATCTAACTACAAGTCTCATCATGACCACTTCCTATCTGTGCTGTGTATTGATTTTAGAAAAGATGCTACCCTATATCGCTATGATTTTTGACCATCTTACTCACAGTCCTCCTCCACTGAGGCAGCCCTGAGGATTTTTCCGATCGATGAAAAATAAAAAAGTTATGAGTGTTTAAAAAATCCTGAGATCAGCTGATTGGTCCTATCGCCTGTTAATCACCATGATGAAGGTAACGCCCGATCCGGGGGGGGGGCAGGGCTATAAAACCCCTGATGCCTGGACGTGAGTCAGTCACTCTGGAAGATCGCGATGGAGAGGACACAACTGTGATTCTAAGTTGTGAATCAACTGAACTGTGAGTCTGAACTGTACTTGCAATAAATGATTTGTTAGCCCTTAATGAAAATGAAATGAATTGTTTGGCCTGCCCTGTGCTTGAAACTGCAATGGAAATGAAATGAAATGAAAATGCAATGAGCTGTTTGGCCGGCCCTGTGCTTGAAACTGCAATGGAAATGGAAATGAAATGAAAATGCAATGAGCTGTTTGGCCAGCCCTGTGCTTGAAATTGAAATGAAAATGGAAATGGAAATTAAATGATAATGAAATTAATTGTTTGGCCTGCCCTGTGCTTGAAATTGACATGGAAATAAAATGAAATGTTGTTCGCTTGCCTGAAACCACTAATTTCAGCCCACAAGGCCCCTATTAGCCGATAAACCAGTCCCTTTTGCCCAAAATGCCCGTAATCCCAGGAGGAGCATTTTCGCCCAAAAGGCATGTGCCAGGTTAGGAAAATTCAGAAAAAGTGCCTTTCACTGAGATTTCACTCTGATTTTTTTTAAGAGCCCCTTCGGGCGATCAGGCCTGTACTAGCCCAGGAGGTCCCTTCGGCCCATCAGTAAGTATTCCTCCTGCAAGTATTAAACCACACCCCAGTATTTTTCTCCCTTCCTTCATTGGCTCCCTGTGAGGTCCAGGCCAGGATAGACTTTCCTCCTTCATTGCGTTGATCTGCAGAAAAAGATGAAAAATGTCTAAAATTGATTCTCCACATTCTCCCCCTTCTCTCTCACAGAGTCTCTCGCCTGTTTTCGGCAGAATTTCTGGCAGTTTCTGAGCTGCCAGCCCACCAGGCCTGAGTGACTGAGCTGCCAGCCCACCAGGCCTGAGTGACTGAGCTGCCAGCCCACCAGGCCTGAGCGACTGAGCTGCCAGCCCACCAGGCCTGAGTGACTGAGCTGCCAGCCCACCAGGCCTGTGTGACTGAGCTGCCAGCCGAAGAATCCATTTGGCCCACAATGTCCATACTAGCCACCTGGAAACCAGTCCCTTTGGCCCACAACACCCATACTAGCACTCCAGAAATGTTGGGGGATCAGCCCTCCCGTGTGAAGATGTCCCAATGGGTCCCACTTAGTCTAGTAGGTTTTGTTTCTGGACTTTAATTGTAATATTCGAATGTACAACAGTCCCAAAACATTACTTGTGATAGAATGAATCTTGCAAAACTGAATTCAGTGCTAAGGAAAGAACTATAGTGGTCATTATATTATGGTCCATGGGATGAGAGGGAGTGGATTGCTGGGGTTGGAACTATGGCTGATGGAGTATCAGCATTTCTGTCAGGTGGCAGAGATCAGAAGCTAAGGGTCTGGCAGGGTAGATTTATGTCAGGGGTTATGGGGAGAAGGCAAAAGAATGGGGTAAGGAGGGAGAGATAGATCAGCCATGGTTGAATGGCTGAGTAGACTTGATGGGGTGAATGGCCAAATTCTGCTCCTATTACTTATGACCTTATGACCTTAAGAGGGAAACTGTTTACGACTGATGACTCAGGTGAAGTGTTTTGTGGGCAAGATATAATGATATGGGCATAACATTGTATTGGGGCAGGTATTCCTGGTGTGCAACCTAAAGGCAAGTTGCATTGGGTAAGGAATGAAGGGGGTAAGTGGGTAACATAATGGACCCACCTGTAGGTAGACGATGCAGCCTCTAGACTTGGACCATTCAGGCCATCTTAAGGCCTGCTGATTCTGTGAGAGAGGCCATACACACGTATAAGAATTTTAGGCCAGTGTGGGCCAATAGTGCATTGAATGCCACTGGCACTATTATACAAGTGTGGGCATTCTCAGGCATTGGCACAGTGTGTAAGTAGCTGACCCAAGGTGAATTTGACAGACTTCACAAGTGGTTTAAATTAAATTACATCTCAATGTGCTACCTGATACAATCTTTGAGGCAGAACATTGTAATGGTGTCCATCAGTTCTTATTAGCTTTCTTCATGTTCTGTGATCCTATCTAAACCCTTCCAATCTTCTTGTAAAACCATTTCAGTTCTTTTGCTTGTGTTTGCCGTTCCATTGCAAGATGTGCAAACTTGAATCGCCTATACATGAGATCTGTTGAAGCAAATATAAATGAAATCTGTTTAGCAGTGTCTCGCCTGAGGTCTTTCCTTCTTCATGTATGCTCTTCCTTACAACTTTGTTGTTTTGTTGCCAATCAATCTCTCACAGTCTCTTGCTTAAAACGATCCTTTCACAGAACCACTTTAATGTCAAGCCAGGAATAAAATTTTGGATTATGATGATGGAATTTATTTATTTTTGTCTATATCTGTCATACGACACTGAGAGGATGGAAATATAGTGACCCCCCCGAAATCTTTGCTCAGGAGCAAAGCAACAGCATTGACCATTGACCCCAAAGAATGCAAAGTCTTCCTTGTTTAATGCTACCTGTTGCAGTCAGGCATTAGTTCAAGGGATTCCTGGCATTCACTGCTTAAGGACATCAAACTGGAGCAGCAAATCACATTAAAGGACTTTCTCACATCATAATCAGGAAGCATAATTTTTAAATCAATTCTTAAATATTTTACACATCTAATTAAAATATCATTAACTTTAAACTATTCATGTTTACTAAAGAATATTGAGGCAATTACAAATCAGATACCGAAAAATTAATTTTCGCCAATGACTTTGCTGAGCAGTAATTATAGATTATTATGGATTAAACAGACAGCTCCCGCAACCAATAACAATTTACAGGGTATTTATATGTTGAATCTAGGATTGAAGTAATTTAAGATCACATCACTCCGAGTGTTTTGCTCTCGATACTGTTGGAGAAGTTTGCAAACACTGCAGCCTGCGGAGGAGGGTGGAATCATTGAAGGCACCTTCAGGATTTCCTGACTTGGAGAAAGGTCCTGTCCCAAAAGGTCATTAGTCCATTCCTTCCACAGATGCTCTCTGACTCTCTCAGTTCCTCCAGCAGTTAGTTTTTTGATCAAGACTCCAACATCTGCAGTTCTCGATGTCTCCATTTTACTATTCCACAAAGTGTGGCCACTTGGAGAAGATTCTCCTCCACTGTCCAACAGGAGTTCTATGGGAGATAGACACAAATGCTGGAGTAACTCAGTGGGGCAGGCTGAAGAGTAGGAATGGGTGACGTTTCGGGGTTGAGACCCATCTTCAGCTCCAGCATTTTGTGTCGCCTCACCCATTTCTTCTCTCCAGAATGCTGCCTGTCCCGCTGAGTTACTCGATTTAAACCAGCATCTGCAGTTCTTTCCTACACAGGAGTACTATGGGACTCTCTCTTACTGCTTACCTTCTGTGATTGCTACTGCACTCATGCTCATCCACCATGTTCTCACCCTGACTTGCTATTGCCATCTTGTGCTTTCCCTCAGTGCTTGCTTTTGCTGCCACCTTGTCTCACATGACCTCCAGCTCCATTTCCAGGCCTCTCAGTTCAGTCCCGGCCAAGATCTCAGATGCCTCACTCCATTCACTGAAACATCACCTGTTCATTTTCCTCTACAGATGCTGCTTGACTCCAGCATCTGTAGCCTCTTGTGTTTCTTGAACATCTATATTATGCGAGCATGGAAATCTCAGAGATGCATTTGATTGCATGCATAATGATTGTGAACTTTGATAGTTTTATTACTATTGCAAGATAGCATAAAAAAATAAAAGCACGTAATCAGCTATGTAATATAGGATTTCGGGTTCGTAAGAGAGAGCAGAAATGACAATAAATGCAAACAGAACAATCATAAGAATCAGGCTCTACAGCCTGCCAAATCCACGGCAACCATCAAACACTAATCCAACCGTAATTTACCAATCTATTTAATGCACATTCCCATTCAATTGCCCAGAATCTTCCACACACCTATGTGCTTGGGGAGAAATCTAGTGGCAAATTTGCAGACATTGAGAAAAGCTTTAGATCACAGGAGGATGTTACTGGACTGGTCACATGGTCAGAAAAATGGCAAATTGATTTTTCTTTTCGGGAAAACAGGGAAGTAGTAGGTTTGAAAAGGCACAAGGTATGGCTATGCACAATAATAGGCTGGTAAAAGATGTGGAGGAATAGAAGGGCATTGGAGTTTATGTTTATGGTTATTCATAAAGATAGCGGGATGGGTCAAAATGTGATTGACAGAACAAATAGGATGTTTCCCCTTTTCTCTCAGTTTGAAGAAGGGTCCCGACCCGAAACGTTTCGGTCAAGACTTTGCATGAGGATGCTGATCTCCGGTTGCTAACCATGTCAACTCCCCTTCACATTCCCACAGTGACCTTGCTGTCCTGGGTCTCCTCCATTGCCAGTTTGGCGCAGTGAGGTTGCAGCTCTACCAGCTGCGCCACTGTCCTTTTGTAGTTACTATGAGGGAGTGGAGGTTATGTGGAGATAAGGAGGGAATAGAACAGATCAGAATCCACTGCAGGCTAGTACAGACTCAATGGGCCGAATTGCCTACATCTATTTTATTTAAGATATAAAGGTGTAGTGCATTGGATAACTATCATACAATACTACCTTTATAAGCAAATTTGAATAAGTTTTATACAAACTAGAGGACTAAGCCATGTTGTGAATATTAACTGTTAAGGTGATGATCTTGAACAAAAAACTATTTGTGGAAGACAGTCAAGTGTGTTTCGAGAGTCTTTACTTGTCTTATGTACCAGGGACAGAACAATTAAATTCTTGCTTGCTGTAGCTTAACAGGCCCATTAGCACAATAACACACATGTCAATGTATAATAATTTTATAATACAATTAATAGCTGTAATATTAAATCAGCGTAAAAGTGCAAAATCCAAAGTATACATTGCAACCAAAGACACTGTTCAAGGATGATCATAATTACTGAGGTAGTGATTAGTGTTCAAGAGCCTGATAGATGCTGGAAAGAAGCTGTTCTTGAACCTGGTGGTCACTGTTTTCAGTCTCCTATACCTTCTTCCTGATGGCAATAGCAAATCGAAAGCATAACCTGGGAGGTGTGGGTTCTTGATATTGTCTGCCTTTTTTAAGGCAGACAATATCTCCTCTAGATCCCTTTGATGGTGGGAGGCCATTGCCTGTGATGGACCGGGCAATGTTTACTGTTTTCTGCAGTCTCCTTCTTTCCTGGTCATTTGAGTTGCAGACCTAGGCCATGATGCAACCAGTTAGTGTGCTCTCAACTGTACACTTTAGACGTTCGATAATTTACCAATATAACAAATCTCCTAAATCTTCAAAAGAATTAGAGGCCTTGGCAAGTTTTCTTTGTGATTGCATCTGTGTGCTGGGCCCAGGACAGATGTTCAGAGACATCCACGTTCAGGAACTTGAAGGTGTTGACTCTCTCCACCACAATCCTGGAGGTCAAAACAGGTTTGTGGATCCCCAGTGTTCCCCTGCTGAAGTCAACAATCAGCTCCTTGGTCTTGCAAATATTGAGAGCAAGTTTGTTGTATGGCACCATTCAATTAGATTTTCAATCTCTCTCTTGTAGTCTGGCCCATATTTGTGCAATGGTATACCCTTGGTGAATTTAACGATAGCATTGGAGCTGTGTCTGACTACATAGTCACCGGTATGGAGAGGGTAGAGCACATAGCCCTATCAGTACATCTGATACCTATGTGGAAAACACTCTTGCTGCTGCAATTTATAAAAGACCAAATGACTGAATATAGTGGCTCTCTAAATAGAACTAATTAATCATCACTAAGGTAGTCGTGTACATTTCTTGATTACTCACTTGTTGTAAATACATGCATTTTTATTTGTTTGATTACAAAGGCAAGTTCTTGAAAGGTTGTCTGTCCTATTATCCACCAGATTATCACTGCACTGTTGTATATCTATAAAAAGTTGTTTTATATATATTTATTGGGTGGCACGGTGGCGCAGCGGTAGAGTTGCTACTTAGCAGTGCTTGTAGCACTGGAGACGCGGGTTTGATCCCGACTACGGATGCTGTCTGTGCAGAGTTTGTACGTTCACCCAAGGGTTTTCTCCAAGATCTTCAGTTTCCTCCCACACTCCAAAGACATAGCGGTAAGTAGGTAAATTGGCTTCGTTTAAATGCAAATTGTCCCTAGTATGTGTAGGATAGTGTTAATGTGCGGGGATTGCTGGTCGGTGGGCCGAAGGGCCTATTTCCACACTGTATCTCTAAACTAAGCTAAACTAAACAATATATATATATATATATATATATATATATATATATATATATATATATATGTGTGTGTGTGTGTGTGTGTGTGTGTGTATATATATATATATATTACAGTTTACATATCTGTTGTGCTGAGCAAGTAAGAATTTCATTGTTCTGTTTCAGAACATATGACGATACAACACTCTTGACACTTGACTCTCGACTCTTGACTCCAATGTTTCCCATCCTGTGATCTTCCCACTTTATTTAATCTCTAAGAAACCAGCATGCATGCCTGAATTACATCTGTCCAATGAATGTCCAGGACCAACTATAATAATCTCCCCCAAGAAAAAGAGAATGTCTAAAGATGAGAGAACGTGGTCAGATAACTGAGGGAAATTAGCTATTTGGAAACTAATGTCAATGATTCCAATTATAAGATGGATCAATCCATTGGGAAATAGGTTTACCTGAAATCTCCTGGTGCCAATTGAAATGTTGTTTCCTCTTTTGCAGAGTTTAACATATTTATTCATCCAAGTAATCCATAGCATGGACCTGCTGTACAGTTCTCCCTGGAACTACGTAAACCAAATGCTGCTGAATATGATTAAGGCTGTACCAATGTTTCTGTTATTTGGATTCCACATCTTCATTAAGAAGGTCAATGTTGGAAGGTATTCATGGACTGACAGCATAGAGCTGCTATCCACCACTAGGTCAAGGACATCTGAAAACAGAAGAGTCAAGGGTATTTTTGTAAATCAATATGGGAGCTCACTAATAACAAGTTAAGAGTGTTTACTTGTCATATGTACTGAAATAGAACAGTGAAATTCTTATTTGCAGCAGTATAACAGGTCTGTAAATACAGCACTCTTAGATAACATGATAATACAAACAAACGAGTAGTTTAATAAATGGAAAAATTATTAATGTTGATGCGAAACAAAGCAAAAGCCTGAAGTCCCAAATGCAACCGTAGTTTGAAGTTTAGTTTGTGTTTGTAGTATTGAATAGCCTGATGGTTGTTGGGGGGAAAAAAGCTGTTCCTGAGCCTGGAGGTCATTCTGATGGCAGAAGTGAAATGAGCGCGTGCCAGAGTGGTGAGAGTCCAGATGATATTGGCTGCCTTTTTGTGGATCCATGGCCTTCCTCTTCTAAAGTCACCAATAGAAACATAGTAAAATAGGTGCAGGAGTAGGCCATTCGGCCCTTCCAGCCAGCACCACCATTCAATATGATAATGGCTGATCATCTAAATTCAGTATCCCGTTCCTGCTTTTTCCCCATATCCCTTGCTTCCTTTAACTCTTTGAGCTAAATCAACTCTCTCTTGAAAACATCTCTCCCCTCTCTTGAAATAGCTCCTTGATCTTATGTTGAGAGTAAGATTGCTGTTCTGGTACCATTCAATCAGACGGTGACTCTTCCTCCTACACTCATCCAATACCTGTAACTTTAATCAGACTTTACTGGGAGAAGGGTCTGGGGGATAATAGACTTATCTGAGTAGAAAATTTGTAAAAGGTAGCACATTTGTGATGTTTGATGAATCAACAAATGAATATTACTTTGCATGAAGAATAAGCAGATAAGTGGAGATTGGGAAAACATAAAATAGATTTTTGTTTGAAATTAATAGCAGATTGTGAACTACATGTACTTTTTTACTTGATTTGCAATTACAATTTGAGTTTATGAAATTTAGATAAATAAATGCTTGTTTTATAAAGCTTGATCAATTGTCTATTATACAGGATGCGTGGTAATCCTCTCAGTGAGTTTGTACCAACATCATGTGGCACAGAGGTGTGATATTCATCGAAAGAATAGATAGCTCTCGGATCATGACAGTGCTAATCTGGAAATCAAAGGTCATTATTTTAACACAAGCTGTTCCCAGTACATTGTATTCAGTCTGTGACATGTAAACATCACTTTAATCAAGCTTTACAATCTTTAGGACCTGCTTAACCAGTGGGAAAACAATTTTCCTGCTCATTTTTTTTCAGCCATAAACAATCAAATTTTTGTTTGTTTTTCAAGCTTTTGGAAAAGGATTATTCCAAAGATCTATTTTAAACAATAAGAAATATTTGCTCAGCAAATGAAGTGAGTAATTTTGGAAACTATGATGATTGCATCATTGATGAATTAAGGTTTATATGATTTTTTTAAAAGGCAGAGAAGGAAAGAGAAATAGCCTCTCTCCTCATACCCACACAATCAAGTTTGATGCTTATGGAGTTAATCTAGTTGATTTTACACCAACATTTTTATAAAAAGTCTTTATTTATTTTTTAATGTATGTGCAACAAATGTAAAACATATTTATTCCTTTTACCTTATCACCTTTGGGAAGGTGATAGTGAGTCAGTTGCTTGAACCAGTGCAAGCAATGTGGTGGAGATATTACTGTATTGTTTTGGTCTGTTTTTACATGATTTTGACCCAGTGACAATGAAGGACGAGGGATACATGTCAGTCTAAGACATGTCACATGCCACATGGCACAATGGCAGGGAGCTCAGTGGAGATGCTGGTGTTACCATCACCTGCTGCTCTTGCTGGTTGTGGTGGAATCCCCTAGTTTGAGTGCTGCTATCAGGGTAGCATTGGTGGGTTACTGAGGTACATCTTTCATTTAGTGCGGCATTGTGTAGAATGAATGTTTAATTTAATAGTTAATGAAATAACTGTCAACAAAGTAATGCATTTGCTAGTGCTTATTTGTGTACAATATTTCAACATAAGAAAGAGCAGAGTATCCTATCATGGCTGTGTAGAAAGGAACTGTAGATGCTGGTTTAAACCGAGGATAGACGTAAAATGCTGGAGTAACTCAGGGGGACAGGCAGCATCTCTGGAGAGAAGTAATGGGTGATGTTTCGGCTTGAGACCCTTTTTCAGTCTGAAGAAGGGTCTCGAACCGAAACGTCACCCATTCCTCTCCAGAGATGCTACCTGTCCCGCTGAGTTACTCCAGCATTTTGTGTCTATATTCTATCTTAGCTCCTGACTTGTGCCTTGCCTTGATGGCAAGACTTTAGGACATTTTGAGTTGAAGCACTTCCCACTGAAATATGAATTTGTACTTGCAGCGACTGGCTGATTTATCCAATCTTCCCAAATACATTTTACTCTTGCTCAGCCACTTCCATTGACTAAAAAAAGACTTGATATTAGTTGTCATGGAAACATACAAGCATGATAAGCTGCATGGGAGCAGGGGCATACTTCATGCTTTAACTGACAATTGCCCAGAGACATATGATCTGAGCTTTGCAATATATTTTTCTACTAAATCTAATCAAACCATTTCAAAAGTTTCCTTCCAATTCCATTTTTTTTAAAGCTGGAAATAATTTGTTTGAGAATTCTATTTACAATTTGTATTTCTCAAAAGCTTGATTTGGATTTTTGTTTGTAAAATCATATCACACTTAATCTGGGTGTTGTGATTCAACAGTAATCAATTGCACTGCAATGGCGTGTGTTACAAACATAAATTAAGATTGTCATTTTACTTTATCAGATTTTGGTTACTAATAATGAAGCCAAATACTTTTCTTTATGTTTGTGACCAGTATCAATGGAAACAACTTTTGAAACCAACCAGGATATTAGGTGTTAGATCTAAAGTAAAGTCCTCTTCATTTTGCATCATTAATGGAGATAAAATTCTTGCTTTCATTAATGTTTGCGAGGAAATGAATATGAATAGTATGTGATATTTTCCTCTTGTTTTGGGATATCTTTGCTTTAACTAGCAAATAGATATTTCCATATCTATGAATGTTAACCTTCAGAAAAAAAGTACCAAATCTTGAGAAGGCCTAACAATTAATTCAAATGTAGTGTCACACTCAGAGCAGCAATATGCACCCTTCCTGTGCATATTTGATCTAAATCCATAGGTAAAACATTCTTGATGTTCAGATCAATATGTTTGGAGTACTGAAATTGCAGACAGCTCAACCAAGCTGTCCAACAGACCCTGGTAGTGAGGACGGTCACTTTGCTAATTAATTTAGCTTACACCCCAGCAGTATGAACATTGACTTCTCTAACTTCAAGTAACCCTTGCTTTCCCTCTCTCTCCATCCCTCCCCTTCCAGTTCTCCGGCCAGTCTTACTGTCTCCGACTACCTTTTATCTTTGCTTGCTTTGTTGTCATCTTCTCCCAGCCATCAATGTTCTATTCTACATGTTCCTTAATCTCAATTCCCTTTGTCCTGTTTTCACACTTTATACTTCCTTATCTATGTATCTCTGTCTCTCCTGACATCAGTCTGAAGCAAAGATACTAGAGCAAGTCTGAAGAAAGGTCTCGACCAGAAACATCGCCCATCCTTTCTCTCCAGATGCTGCCCGTCCCGCTGAGTTACTCCAGCATTTTGTGTCTATCTGAACAAACAACCTGGCAGATTTACTCTTGATTGTAAAACCAATTTGAGTTAGTCAAGGGAGAGATAGCAATACTGAGATTGAAAATTGCCACGTCTGCTGGGTCATAACATTTAATTGGACACATCTTTGCAATAGCCTTTGTTATGAAGAAAATTAAACGTTGAAACTTTACCGACGCCCTGTCTTGTCAATACCAGGATGGCAATGCGGAAATAATACTCATCATCGGCTCAGCAGATGCCCACTGTTTCAATCTCTAATCGGCCAAGGGCAATATCTAAAAGTTCGAGCTGTGCCACACAACTTTGTTGTTTGCAGCTAGCTACTCACCTGAATCTCACGGTTTACACATTAAGTGGACCCAATCAGACCTCTGTGATTCATACATACAACACTTAGTGCATATGTATTGAGAAATGATAGTAAAGACTGTTTTGAAGTTCACTGTTTTTAAATGCCAAATTTATTTTTTTCCACCCAAGCAGAATCACTTATCAATGTTACACCTTGTGCTCAGCTTTGTTCTTTGTGCACTCAGTTTCTCGTGTTGTTGTTGCAGTACATCATCTGTGACTCATTCAGTAAAACTCTTGCCTAATAGATTCAAACCCACCCCAAGACTTGAGTACAAAGATCAGGTTTAACATGTCAGTGCAGTGCTGAGAGAATGCTGCACATACTTGAGGCACTGTCTTTCCTACGAGACCCTTAACCAAGAAGATAAACACAAAATGCTGGAGAAACTCAGCGGGACAGGCAGCATCTCTGGAGAGAAGGAATGGGTCGAGACTCTTCTTCAGACCAGACTCGGGGTTCTGAAGACTCTAGTCTCTAGTCTGGCTCGAGTCTGAGAAGGGTCTCGACCCAAAACGTCACCCATTCCTTCTCTGCCTGTCCTGCTCAGTTACACCAGCATTTTGTGTCTATCTTCAGTTTAAACCAGCATTTGCAGTTCATTCCTACACTTAACCAAGAAACTGTCTACTCCTTCAGGTGCTCATAATTTAATCCCATGCCACCATTTTAGGGAAGGGCAGGGAATTATTCCCAGGGGCTTGAACAATATTGACTCCTTGCTTAACATCATTGAAACAGATAATTGGTTCATTATCACAAAGTCGGTAGTGGGAGCATGCTTTGTGACAATTGCTGAATTCCCTCCGGGAGTGAGCATGCCTTGGATAGTCTGAAAGAGATGTAAAAAGCACCATGAGAATGTAAATCCGTTTCCTTTGCAGTTTGTATTTGTAGAAATGAAGAGAACCGTTTGAAGCACTTGGTTTTCCAACTATATAAATCATGTCTCCTGTTCCAACGCCTTCTCCACAGCACAATTTGTTCGCAGATAGACGATGAGAGAGATGGTGGGGTGTGCATTAATGCAGTGCCTGAGGTACAAAGCTATGTGCATTGGGATATTTTGTGTGTGCTATTAAGATGTTTTACAATGCAACACGATTGAGATTCAGTGTTTCTGCTCTTCCAAATCTATAATATCCCGCCTATTATGAACACAAGATCTAGCAGTCATCATACTGAATAAATTTCGCACAGTTCCAAAGTAACTAGATAATACTCTGCTCTTCTGAAATTTGTCAAGTAAATATATGTATGATATTACGAATTGAAAGTGGTCTCCATCCATTGGTGAGAATTTCACAGCGTTATGCATGTAATCTGAAATAGCTGAACAATATTACAATTAACAGGTTATCAAAAGAAAATGTATTTATCATCTTGGGGTCTCCAATTCTTTATCAAAATTCTTTATCCAGTACTTTATCAAAAGACTGTGCGTGTCAGCACTCACTGGTACCTTCAAGAGAGAACCAATGAAGTGTAGTGCTGTGTGTGACTGGGGCCAAACCTGATGGAATAAGGTGGAGAGTGAAGAGAGTAGAGGGCAGCCAGAAGCTCTGTAACATCACATTTATTCTTGCTCCTCAGGCATTGGGTTTCCACTAGTGGGAGAGTCTAGGACTAGAGGTCATATGCTCATAATCAAAGGATGTTCTTTTAGGAAGGAGATGAGGAGAATTTTTTTTAGTCAGAGGGTGGTGAATCTGTGGAATTGTTTGCCACAGAAGGCTGTGGAGGCCAAGTAAGTGGATAATTTTAAGGCAGAGATAGATAGATTCTTGATTAGTACAGGTGTCAGAGGTTATGGGGAGGCAGAAAATGGGTTCAAAGGTTTCAAAGGTCTTTTATTGTCACATGTACCAATTAAGGTACAGTGATATGCAAATTACCATACAGCCATAAGAAAACAAAAAGCAACAAGACACACAACTACATAAAAGTTAACATAAACATCCACCACAGCGGATTCCCCACATTCCTCACTGTGATGGAAGGCAAAAAAGTCCAAACTTCTTCCTCTTTATGCTCCCGCGATGAAAGCTCCCACAGCCGGCGGTCGAAGCCCCGTGGCTTGGAGTTCCCGAAGTCGGTCTCTGACTAGGGACCACGGGCTCCATGATTTTAAAGTCCGCAAGCACCCACTGTTGGAGCTCCGAGGTCGATCCCTGGCAAAGGGATCACGGGCTCTGCGATGTTAAAGTCCTCTAGGCTTCCCGCGGTGGAGCTCTCAAAATCGGTCTCCAGCAAAGGCCGCCAACTCCTTGATGTTAGACCGCAGTGGGGACGGAGATACGATACGGGAAAAAAAGCATCTCCGTTGAGCTAAGAGATTAGAAAAAGTTTCCCCCAACCCCACCCCCCCACATAAGACAAGCTAAAGAACACTAAAAACATACATGTAATACATACTATTAAAACACAAAGAAGGAAAGGACAGACAGACTGTTGGCGAGGCAGCCACTGCTGGCGCCACACGGAGGCAGAGATAGTTCAGCCATGATTGAATGGCGGAGTAGACTTGGCCTAATTCTACTCCTATCACTTATGACCTTATGACCGATAGGTTCAACCATGGCCACGGACTTTCCATTGAAGTTCTGAACAAGGTTAATATACCGCATGGATTGCAACTAGTAAGTGAAAGGCAAAACACGGAGACAATGGAAATCTGAAATAAAAACTCAAAATGCCAGAAAAATACTCAGTAAGTCAGTGAGCATCTGTGGAAAGAGAAACAAGTAGTGTTTCAGTTCACGGACCCTTCTCCAGAAATAGGAAACAAGTCAATAGACAATAGACAATAGGTGCAGGGGTAGGCCATTCGGCGCTTCAAGCCAGCACCGCCATTCAATGTGATCATGGCTGATCATCCATAATCAGTACCCCGTTCCTGCCGTCCCCATATCCCCTGACTCCGCTATCTTTAAGAGCCCTATCAAGCTCTCTCTTGAAAGTATCCAGATGTACTCCATCACCCTCTGAGGCAGAGAATTCCACAGACTCACAACTCTCTGTGTGAAAAAGTGTTTCGTCATCTCAGTTCTAAATGGCTTACCCCTTATTCTTAAACAGTGGCCCCTGGTTCTGGACTCCCCAAACATCGGGAACATGTTTCCTACCTCTAGCGTGTCCAAACACTTAATAGTCTTATATGCTTCAATAAGATTCTCTCTTATCCTTCTAAATTCCAGAGTATACAAGCCGCTCCATTCTATCAGTCCCGCCATCCCGGGAATTAACCTCGTGAACCTATGCTGCACTCCCTCAATAGCAAGAATGTCCTTCCTCAAATTTGGAGACCAAAACTGCACACAATAATCCAGGTGTGGTCTCACTAGTGCCCTGTACAACTGCAGAAGGGCCTCTTTGCTCCTATACTCAACTCCTCTTGTTCTGAAGACCAACATGCCATTCACTTTCTTCACTGCCAGACATTTATGTAGCAGAGAAGATGGGGGAAGGGGTTAGTCGAACCAGGGAAATGTTTTGATAGTTTAGATCTGGATGTGTGGTTCAGATTAGATTAAGCTACTTTCTGGCTGTATTGTGTTGCTCATGTTATGTAGTCACTTTATAGAATCATGGAAGCATAAAAATATACTGCACAGAAACGGCCCCTTCAGCCCAACCTGTTCATGCTGGCTATGACGCCAATGTACACTAATCCCATCTGTCTGCATTAGGTCTGTATCCCCCTCTGCCTTTCCTATCTTAGTACTTGTCTAAAGGGCCTGTCCCACTTAGGCGACTTTTTAGGCGCGTGCAGGAGACTCTGTGTCACCTCATGATAGCCACATGGTCGTCACATGTTCGCTGGTGGTCTCTGGTGAGTCTCCTTCATGGTCGCGAGGAGTTCCCGCATTCTGGGAACTAGTCGCAGCCTCAGTATGGTCGCAGCAAATTTTTCAACATTGGTCACCATGGAGAAAATCGATACTTTTGTAGTCATAGGTGCAGTGGTAGTGGGATCGCCATGTCATTGTAGGTAGTCGAGGTAGTCGTAGGTAGTTTTAGTTAATCTCCTTTGCTGACCGGGCATTTTCATTGGCTCATTGGGGTAAAAAAATACGTAAACACGTGTTTTCAGAACCAAGGAAACCGACCGGTAATGTTAAATGCCCGCCAAACTTCACAGCTGTGTATCTCTGGCTTATTAAAAGTTGTCTGGCTTCTTAAAAGTGTCTCCACTCATTCTTCCTCCCCCCTTCTCTCCCCATCCCCCCCCACCCCGTTCTTTTAAAGGACTTACCATACACTGTGCCAGCCATCTTTAACCTTCCTGTTCATCGCGGTGTGTGTCTGTATCACCTTGGCTTTGCACCGTGTGAATTTAAGACAGCGCTCCCCCGCTTTCCCTGGCCCCTGCCTTTGCGATGTGTGTGTGTGTGTGTGTGTGTTCCGCTCTGACGGTCGCCGTTCCAGTTCGCGGTTTTTCAAGCGAGCTTGAAGGTTGCAGGCAGTCCGCTGAAAAGTCGCCTAAGTGGGATAGGCCCTTAAGTAGACAAAAATGGTGGAGAAACTCAGCGGGTGAGGCAGCATGTATGGAGCGAAGAAATAGGTGATGTTTCGGGTCGAGACCCTTCTTCAGACTGATTAAGGGTCTCGACCCGAAACGTCATCTATTCCTTCGCTCCATAGATGCTGCCTCACCCGCTGAGTTTCTCCTGCATTTTTGTCTACCTTCGATTTTTCCAGCATCTGCAGTTCTTTCTTAAACATTAGTACTTGTCTAAATGCTTTTTATATGTTGTATCTGCCTCCATCAGCTTCATTCACAGCTTGTTCCAGATATTCACCATCGTCTGTGTGATAAACTTACCCTTCACAACTCCGTTAAGTTTCTTCATTTTCAGCTTAAGCCCTCTAGTTCTAGATTCTCCTGTCTTAGGAAAAATATTCCTTAATGTATTTTATGGGACTTTATACTGTCAGACAGCTATACAGCACAGAAACAGGCCCTTTGGCCCACGTGAGCACATTGGCATACTGGACTAGTCTTATTTGTATGTAATTGACATGCCCCTCTAAACCTTTCATAACCATATATCTATCCAAATGCTCCAAATGTCTTTTAAATGTCGTTATAATAGAGGTATTATTGTACTTTTGAGATCATTTATTGATTTTAATGCTTTTGCAGGTCATGGTAATCTACTGATTTCATATTGAGGTTCTAATAAAAATATATATTGCCACTTGATAAAGCATTGATTCCATTCAGATCACTGTTGGATTAATAATTGAATAGATTAAAATAAAATACATTAACAAATATTTGTTAGTGTCAGTTGCATGTTGCTTTCTCTCCACCTCATAGAAATGTGCTATTTAATAGTCAGTGCAGACAAAGATTAGGATTATTTATGTAGGAGATCACTCCTTGACTGTTATCCTTGCTGCTAGTTGATAGTTGGAGGACATCAACTGTGAAAAGACTGCCAGAATTGTGGAGAGCAAAGCCAAAGAAAATCATCAAAGAGTAACGAGCTTTATTATATTTAAAGATACATGTAACTTGTCTTCTCCTCACATTGAATTAGATCCTGTTTTCGAATAAAAAGCTTTCTCAGGAATGACAGTACTTATTGATTGCAATACAGATCATAAACTATTCAATAACCTTACCAGTGTTATGGAGCGGCTGTCAATTATTTATGTGAAAGAAAAATGCAACACCACTGCAGAAGCAAGAAATGAGCCTGCTCCTTCCAATCTTCTGCTTGGGCAAGGAGTACGTTAGTCAGCTGAAGACAGGTGGATGCCCAAATGCCTACGACTTCCTTTGTATTTTCATTTATGGAAATGGGTTTATAAACTGCTGATGTTGGAGTTTATTGATGGCAGCACATTGGAGGAACTATGAGGAGAATATGCAAGGTCGGAGGAAGTTAGGTCGCAGAAGATTGACACAAAAAGCTGGAATAACCCAAAGCAGAATGGATTATCTTCGGAACAACGGAAGATAGTCCAGAACTAAATATGTTCCAAAAGAAATTAATAGACTATGGGTTAATAACTGGAAAAAAGTTAATCCTAAAATTCTGGAAAAACGCTTCAATACCAACTATAAACATGTGGATTTTAAATATATTCGAAACATTACACCTAGAAGAGATAAGACTCCTCCTGGCAGGTAAACCAGATCACTTCCACCTGACGTAGTCTGCATTTATAGAATTATTACAAAAGTACTATAAAATAAAAAAAACTGAGGTCAGGTAAGGGGGGATGAAAGCCGGAGTGTTGGTATGTCCCATTTGCGTGATGCTTACAAAAAAGTATTTGTTTTTCTCTTTTCCCTCTTTCTCTTTTTTCTTTGTTTTTAGGGTCTATTTCTTAACTCTTTCCTTTTGTTTTTAATTTCTTTCTTATAGGGTCTTTGTCTTTTTTTTTATTTTTTTTTATCACGTTTTTTACACTCACTTTTTTCCTTCACTTTCTTCTTTCTCTCAATCTTATCCTTTCCCTTTATTAGTATAGAAAATAAACGGAGTACATTAATTGTAATAAGATATATGTGATGAGTACTAGTGTAATTGGTTGTAATGTAATGTACTTCTAATAAATAATGAATAAAAAATAAAAAATAATTTAAAAAAGCTGGAATAACTCAGCTGGACAGGCATCATCTCTGGAGAGAAGGAATGGGCGACGTTTCGGGTCGAGCCCTATCTTCAGACTGATGTATAGCATGTTGTGTCTATTTTCGATTTAAACCAGCATCTGCAGTTCCTTCCTACACAAAGTGTAAGCAGTTTGGTTAAGAAGGCAGAGAGGTGGCAGATGGAGTTCAAAAGCTCCAAAATCTAAAGAAGAGCCATTTTGAACAATCAAATGGTGGCATAGTGCTGTTGCCACATGGCATCTGACAGCTCCAGCCAGCTCCAGCCAGCCAGGTTCTATGCTGACCTAAGGTGCTGTCTGTGTGGAGTTTTCATGTCCTTGTGTGACCTGGTAAGTTTCCTCTATCTCCCAAATAGTGGTGGCTGGTGGGTTAATCAGCTGGTGCAAATGTCCGCTCATGTATGTACGTGCCAGGGGAAGCAAGAGGAATTTTTAGGCAACTGCCGGCGACTGTCATAGTCGTAGCAGGTCATTGAAAAATCGACGACAACCTACGTCATCCTGGCGACAACCTACGGCAGCACCGACGTCAGGAGAAGTCAAGCTATGCTCATTGGCATCAAACCCACTGTCGCCGAAAATGTTTCAACATGTTGAAAATTTAGCGGCGACCAGAAAGACGCTATGACTTTTTGCACGACTGAGGAGACTACTTCCGGCGACCACCGGCGAACACGTGGTGACAAACTAGTCGCCTGTAGTTGCCTATAAAATCGCCTAAGTGGAACAGGCCCATAAGGCAGCAACTCTACCGCCATGCCACTGTGCAGCCGTACAGCGCCAGAGACCCAGGTTCGATCCTGACTATGGGTGCTGTTGGTAAAGGGTGTGTACATTCTCCCTGGGACTGCGCGGGTTTTCTCCAGGTGCTCCAGATCCCTCCCACACTCCAAAGACGTGCAGGTTTGTAGTAAATTGGTTTCTGTAAATTGGAATTGTCCTTAGTGTGCAGGATGGTGCTAGTGTATGGGGTGATCGCTGGTGGGCCGAAGGGCCTGTTTCCACGCTGTATCTCTAAAGTCGCATAAGATAGGATATATCTGGCATCTCTAAAGTCGCATAAGGGAGGATATAGTCGCACACAGGCACTACAGGCCAAGAGTCACATTTGTTCATCTTTCTGGGAAGCACTGGGTCAAGAAGCCCTGCTTGTCCAAGCAGATTGTGCAGCAGACATCAGCACATCCTGCAATAAGGCTTGCTTCCTGGAGGCTGCACATTACTTGTGGCTGTCAAAGTCACCATGCCTGGCTCATTCCGACCTTTTATCGGGATGTCTCCCAGTCAGTGGTGCATATGACAGCAAGGTCCCCAATGCCTTCCTTATTAATGCCCATCAATACATCATATTTCCAATTGATGCAGCAGCCAATGTGCTATAATGGCTAGCTTCCCTTGTATGCAGTGACTGCATGCATTTGCTCGTCAGTGTCCCAGAGGACTAGCCAGCAATTTTGGTAAATAGAAACAGCTATCATTCAATGTCGAGCAAGTCTTCAATCATCAGCAAAGGATAGAATCATTTTGTCACAGTTTTATCAAATGCTGCTCAATCATTGGCCCACGTGTTGCAGGAGTCCTCTCTGTAGGCTCACTTGGCTGAGGAGCACGCAGAGCTTTGAGTCCACCAGGATCATGCTCCAAGCAGCTCAGTGGGAAATTGGGGGAAATTGTTCAGCCCAAAATCAATGTTTAATTTTTAGTTTAGTTTAGAGATACGGCACGGAAACAGGCCCTTTGGCCCACTGTGTCCATGCACACTAACGCTATCCTACGCACACAAGGGGCTATTTACAATGATACCATGCCAATTCGCCTACAAACCTGTACATCTTTGGAGTGTGGGAGAAAACCGGAGATCCTGGTGAAAACCCACGCAGGTCATGGGGAGAACGTACAAACTCCGTACAGACAGCGCCCATGGTCAGGATCGAACCCGGGTCCCTGGCGCGGTCAGGCAGCAACTCTACCGCCGTGCCACTCATGTCCCAACCAAGCTGAAGCTTTCAGTTATGATGAGGGAGTGTTGAAATCGATGGAAAGGTTTGTTTGTCTGTGAAGCACTCCTACCCCTCCTGGACCCCTAAGTAATGATTTTAAAATCCTCCTTTCTGATCCTTCATTACCTGATTATCATTCCTAATTCTTGCTTCTACTTGTATTTTTCCTTTGATTCTATCATTGAATCCTCCCCCCAGGATTAAACATTTTATCTCGCAAAAGCTTCTGACTAATCCATATTCTCCATTAAAGTCAATTTTGTGAAAATTGCTTTCAGAGTTTGCTGTATGAATGTCGTAATGAAGGGAAAATTGAGCCGCAGCTATTAACGATCCACTCTATTCTTTCCTCCAACTATAAGCACTGTCTTCAGATTCATCCATATAGAGCAATGCAAGTACTGGCAGACAGGTGCCAATACTGGACAACCTGACCTGCAGATAATCAGATTTGACAGTAAAATGTTGATAGTTGAGAACAGCCAAGTGTTTTGGTTTTTTTTATTCCGAATGTCAGTAGAATATCTTCAAACCGTTAACTTTTTCTAATCCAGTACCAGTTATCTTTTTATGAAGATATGGCCTCTAAATTTGTGTTATCATTGAATATAGACACAATACTATGATCATGGGATGATCTCCTCTGGCAATTCATATACAATATTACTGCTGGAGAGCTTATGAGTTGCTGCACTGTGGAATCAGATAAGGATTAGGATTGTATTATTATTCAGGAATTCTGGCTATTTCACATTTGTCTTTCACAAGTGGCCGAAATAAACAAATTGCGGAATTAAGAACCAGAGGACATAGGTTTAAGGTGAGGGGAGAAAGATTTAATAGGAACCTGAGGGGTAACTTTTTCACACGAAGGATGGTGGGTGTATGGAACGAGCTGCCAAAGGTGATAGTTGAGGCAGGGACTATCGCAACGTTTAAGAAACATGTAGAAACGTACATGTTCAGTTCAATTCAGTATAGTTTATTGCCACATGTACCGAGGTACAGTGAAATGCAGTTTAGATGGATATAGGCCAAATGCAGGCAGGTGGGACTAGTAGATGGGACACAAAATGCTGGAGTAACTCAGTGGGACAGGCAGCATCTCTGGATAGAAGGAATAGGTAATGTTTCGGGTCGTGACCCTTCTTCAGCCAGGGTCTCATAAGGTCATAAGTGATAGGAGTAGAATTAGGCCATTCGGCCCATCAAGCCTACTCCGCCAATCAATCATGGCTGATCCATCTCTCCCTCCTGTGTGGAGGCAGGGAAAGGCCACTCAGATCGCACTCTCTGACTGCTGTAGGATCTTTGGGTCATTACGCCTGGGATTTGGTGCTTGTAATGGCTGTTTCATAAACTTCCCCTGAAAAGACTTGGCCTTTGGGCAAGAGATAATGTCAGGTGGGGCAGCACCTTATGAGAATTGGAATTGTTTTGAGCTAAATCCCCATTTTCTTTAAACCATTTTGTTGTTACTGCACCTGCATCATGACCCACTTCCCTTCAGATGAGCCAATGTAGAGATCAATGGACTGATAAATGACCAAGGACATCTTTTCCAATGGCATTTATATTGCATGTATTTAATTCTGTCACTGGATGGCTGCTAGACCAGCACCCCTCACAGTAAAGGATGCCAAGACTTCTCTCATCATCAGTGCTGCTTCCAATATCCTTCACCACCACCTCTGCCAAATGGATGGAGCTCCAGTTCTGGTCCTCTGTCTGCCTGTACTTTGTATTGAGAGGAAAGCAGGAAAAAACTTGTGGGCGGCATGGTGGCGTAGCAGTAGCGTTACTGCCTTACAGCGCCAGAGACACGGGTTCGATCCTGATTAAAGGTGCTGTCTGTACGGAGTTTGTACATTCTCCCCATCACCTGCGTGGGTTTTCTCCGAGATCTGCGGTTTCCACCCACACTCCAAAGATGTACAGGTTTGAAGGTTAATTGGCTTGGTGTAAATGTAAAGTTGTCCCTAGTGTGTGTAAGGCAGTGTTAATGTGCGGGAATCGGTAGTCGGCACGGACTCGGCGGGCCGAAGAGCCTGTTTTCGCGCTGTGTCTCTAAGCTAAGCTCAACCAAGTGAGCACAATGTTATGCATTGAACAAATGGATGGGTGACTATTAGTCGTGGGCTACTCTCTGAAAGGAGTGATGTTGCCTAAATATGGAGCTGATTGTGATTGTGGTTGAAGTGATGTGGCATGATAAATATTATAATACTTGCAAAGCTCGTTTGTGTGAATTGAAGGTGGACATAAAAAGCTGGAGTAACTCAGCGGGTCAGCGTTGTGAGGTGAATGTGTTAAATTAGGTTTGAGAAGGCAAATTGAAGGGTTGGGTGTAAAACACACATGTTCATCTGACTTGCTTTCTAAGGTACTGGCAATTTAAAATTCACCCCATAATCATTTCTGTTATAAGCTCACCCAAAACAAAAATGTTGGCAATATTTGATTGAGGATTAAAGCCAAGGCTGAAAATAATCCTCAGATACTTCAATAAAAATACACACAGAGACCCCTACATAATGTTATGTACTGAGCTTGCACTTGCTTTAAAAATAAGATTCTGAATTTTACCATGTTTCTTCGTCTTCCAGGAAACCGATTTGGAGCTTCCTGTTGAACTTTTTAAACAATTTTAAGTTTAACTAATCTGCTCAGTTAAACTAATCTGCTCACTTGCCTCCGTTAGGGTATGATCAGTGATGGTGGGATTCCCTAAATCTTCACTGGGGAATTGCTGATTGGATCCCAGGCTGAGAGGAGAGCTGCTGCCTCACAGCTCCATTGACCTGAGTTCAACCCTGGTCTTTAGTGGTGACTGTGTGGAGTCTGTCTGCACATTCTCCCTGTGACTGTGTGGGTTTCTTCCTACATGTCAAAGACATGCAGGTTGGGAGGTCAATGAGTGATTGTATGTTGTTCCCACCATGAAGGTGAGTGGTAGAGTCTGAGGAGAACTGATGGGAAAATGTGTGGAGAATAAAAATGGGATAGTGCTTAACAGTTAGCAGGGTTTGGATGGACAGAAATGCCTGTATTTGTGCTGTATGACTGTATAACCCTATGAGGATGTGCAATCCCGGTGACTTTAATGGCAATTCTAGTTCACAATTTTCAAAGCTGGCAAAGCCCTGCCATTACCTTTCAGTTTAGTTCAGTTTAGTTTATTTCTCACATGTACCAACGTACAGTGGAAAGCCTTATATTGCATGCTAACCTGTCAGTGGAAAGACAATACATGATTACAATTGAGCCATTTCAGGGCTGCCAACATTGGGTGAGAGTTGAGAGTGAGAAATTGCGAGGGAGCGTTCGCATTTTTCAGCTTGAAATCGAGGTGAAATCTGGTGCATACTGTAGCGAGTCTTTTAACTTACACTTGAATGCAACATTTATGCTTTAAATTGGATTAGGTATGAATAAGGTTAGGCTAAATTAAATTCCAAATTACATTCCACAGTAGAGCCAGACTTTTATCAACAGGTGCAGCACATGAATGACTATATTCATGTATGGAAATCAGATTATAATTCATGCTGTTATGCATATATATAGAGAAAAAAACAGAGAAACAATGCAAGAGTCAGACTTCCATCACTATTCTGCTCAAATAAATCAATCAACCTTACCCTTTGACTATAGAAATAAGATGAAAATAATGCCACATATTCAATCGTATATGGTTCAATAATATTAAGATATATATGTAAAACATATATATGGAAACAGGCCCTTCAGCCCACCAAGTCCGCACCGACCAGCAATCTACCATACACCAGTTCCATCCTACATGGCAGGGACAATTTACAGAAGCGAATTAACCTATAAATTAACCTGCACTTCTTTCGGATGTGGGAGAAACAGGAATATCCAGAGAAAACCCACTTGGTAGTAAGGCAGCAACTCTACCGCTGCGCCACCGTACCACCCCATTAAATTATTGTTTCTGTAATATATTTATTATGGTATCACGTCAATAAAGATGAACACATGATTCTGATTTCTGCCCTTAGTTGGATAACACACATCTCCAGTCATTGTGTTTTATGGATGGTTTTCAACCTCTTCAGTCTGATGGTCTCGACCCGAAACATCACCCATTCTTTCTTTCCAGGGATGCTGCCTGTCTGCTGAGTTTTTCTCGTTTTTTGTGTCTATTTTCAGTTTAAACCAGCATCTGCAGTTCCTTCCTACACTCTTTGTTAAGCGAAACAGGTCCTATTCTCATAATATTTTTCACCTCAACTAAGTTTTTTCTTCACCTCCGTTGCTGCAGAGAATACAATCCCAGTTATCAAATCTTTCTTCACAGTGAAATAAAAATTCCAGCCCTGCCAACATCTTCATAACTCGCCCCTGGATCCTCTCCAGAGCAATTGCACCCTTTCTACAAAGTGTCATAGTCTTACAGCTTGGAAACAGGCCCTTCATCCCAACTTGTTCATGCAGATCAAGATGCCCCATCTAAACTAGTCCCATTTATCCGCATTTGGCCCATATCTCTTTAAACCTTGTGTGTGCCAGGGTATGTGTCAGTGTGTGTTAGGTTGTATGAGAGAGTGTGTGTCAGTGAAGCGGCGACAACATCCGGAGTGAGCGTAGACTTGGCGATGCCCGGGGAGCGTTTCCCTCCAGGCAGTGGGACTGTTCTGCCACAATTCTGTTCCATGAGCAACCTGCTGGGAATTATTGTTTGCTATGGACCTGCAGCTTTGTTGATTTAGGAGAGTTGAACCAACCACGGTGAAGGTAACTATGTTAAGTCATTTTTCCTGAAAGCAATCAGTTGGCCAAGTTCAAAGTTTCCTGGTTGCAGTTTTAATGCCTTATCTCAAGGGCCAGTAAATTCCTTTCAGTCTCTGCCTTGCAGATTTCTTTACACTTTTCCAAGCTTTTAAGGTGAAATAACAGGTGAGAGCTCATCATTTCGAAATTCTAAAGCCTGGTCGTGTTGCTAATGATAAATGCTGAAGCTTTAAACATCTGGGCTTTTTAAAGTATTTCTTTCAAGCCATGCAGCAACTTCATAATGACACATAATGTGACATGTGCTGTGACATTTTGCAGCATTAGCTGCTTTTACTTTGTGGAACTGACTGGTGGGCAAAGCAATACCCGATTCTCAAAGGAGCCACATGCAGTAACTAAGATTTGTGTTTGTTATGATACTGAATTCACCAGCAGTCTTACTCTTACAATGACAATTGAAACTCTCCAGATTATATTGGACAGAATTAAATCATAGTTTCAAATAACAATCTCATTGCTTGAATTTATTTAATTTGGGGACATTTTATTCCTGGAATAGTTGAGATAGATAAATAAGTTTTCATTTTGAGATCTTGTTTTGAAGCTGTAATTGTAGTTGTAATCCAACATGGGACTGTGAGTTAGAACAGTGAAACTCCTTAACAGTAGACTCGAGTGATTTGAACAGAATAATCCAATCCCAAATTTCTTCAGACATAGATGGAGGCGACTTGACTCGTCAAGTCTCCAAGCAATCCAATCAATTTCTTTCCCAAAAGTTGTTTTGGTCTCTCCTATGATAAGTGATGTAGAATTCATGTAAATTCAATGAATTTTAAAGAGTGCCTACTTTAATCCTTCAGGAAAGGGATTGTAAGACATCAGTGATATATTTTAAACAAGAGTGTGACTTTGTATCTACAGTGTTTCCAATGGATTACAAAATGATTCTCAGTCGTTCACCTATCAAAATTGGCGTAAACATTAAGTTGATAAGAATTTTGTTCTTCAAACTCGTCTGCTTTTTTTCCCCCAATTCTATTGAAATAAGTTTAGATTCTGGTGGGGGCGGTGTGAAAGGTACTCCGAAGAGCACCTATTGTTCATTCTAACTATTCAGGGCTTATTGATCAGATGGCATTCATTTATCGTATCAGCATTGCTCCCAGCACTAATTCCATCCATTGCACAATCTTTAAATGAGCTTTTGAGTTTGGAATTTCTAGTAAATTATACTGAATTTTATCACTCTCGGCTCAGCGCTGCCACTTCTATGATTGTTTTTGGCTGTAATTTACCATTTTGATTCCATTTCATTGTATCTTAAAATTGCAGCATCAACTTGGCTTCTTCTCTTACGGGTCCAGATAATTTCCTCATTCAAATGTTGCACTGGCAGAGAAATGGAAGCTGTATAGAATTACAGTATATGGCAGAAATTACTACTTGTGTGTGAATTTTACAGAATTGTTTTCTTAATCACATCATGTCACTAATTTCCACTTTTCCACTTTAACATCTGAAACAGCATTAACAAGTTGCTGGAACTGGTTCAAATGCAAAACGAACTGATGAGATGAAGTTCATAACTGAGGAAAGATTGAGAGCTTTGACAATTATTTCTACAAGACTGTTTGCAAAGCAGTGTCTGAATCAAACATACCAAATTATAAAGCTGCCATCTTTGTTTGGGTTATGGATCACCTGCTTCAGCAAGATATTCTGTAGCTTCCACAAAATGACAACAATTATAGATTACATTACCAGTTATGCAAAGTATTAAATTCTTTAAATCTAGAACAATATGTCTTCTAAAAGAAATGGGAACTCATTTTAAAAAAAAATCATTAACATCTCGAAAGCCAGGAAAATACAGAGTAAATCACCTTAAAATAAATATTTTCCTTAATACACTTTGGCAAAAAGTCACTTTGTTTACAATTTATTCCAGTGCAGGTCGTCATTAAAAATATACTTATTTAGTTTATGCCATGCATTGCTTGGTGTGCTAGTTTTAATTTTTCAGTGTTATGCCATCTTTCCCCTCGGTGTTTTTGCAAAATGGTGCAAATCTCTTTGGAGACAAGTGACCCAGGATTCTCTGACATTTTATGTGGTATTGTCCTTAATTAAAAGTCCCTGCCAAGCAAGTGACTACGTTTTGTTCTGTTGATACATCTTTGAATAGAGTCACTGGGTCATAGAATCATATGGCTCAGAAACAGGCCCCTCAGCTCATTGCGTCCATGTTGACCTTTTTACCCATCCCCACTAATTCTATTTGTCCGCATTAGATCCATATCCTTTCTATGTCTTGCCATGTTGACTCATGATATGCAAGAAATAAATTATTCAGGTGACAAGACTGATGTAGTAGTCAAGCAATTAATGGAAAGGGTGAGGTGAAAAGGGAGGGCTGTGGTAGGCATGTAAAGGGAGGGAGCAGAAATCAGACATATATGAGTTAGAAAGAAAAGTCTGAACTGAGAGGATTATACAAAAAATACTCAGATCTGACCAGATGTTTTTTTAATTCATCATTACTTTCCTGATGCTTATTTGCTCCATTTATCATCAAAGTTAGTTTAGATTTATTATTGTCACATGCACTGAGGTACAATGAAAAGCTTTTGTTTGCATGCTGTCCAGTCAGAGAAAAGACTACACATAATACAAGCAAGCTCCACATTGTACAGATAAAGGATAAAGAGTACAACATTCAGGTAAATAAAGATTTAAAAGAGTGGAGCGACTGTAATTGCTAGCATTGCTAAACCTGTCTTTAATACTGTCATTCAGACTGAGGAAAGAATCTGGCTGTAGTAGCGAGTCTGGGTCAGAACATGGTCGAACACCAGGAATCACAGGAGGAGAGCAGTGAGAGAGGGTCTCACTGAACTTCTGTCTGAAGAAGGATCCCAACTCGAAGGTCCACATATCCATTTCCTCCGCAGATACTGGCTGACTCAATCAGTTCATCCAGCACTTTGTGTATTTTTTCAGTACTGCCAGATAGTTTAGCGTTAACCTAATCTTAATTAACATGTCTAAAGATGCATAGGTGAGATTTTAGCAAATTCCTTCTGAAACGTAAATTGTATACACTGCTTACTACTCCTGCTTGGCTGCTTAATGAATACTAGCCAGAACATATGGCAGAAAAAACATTTTGAAAAGGACTTTGGAGCATTTGGGGCATTTTAGAGGCATCATTACGGAATTTGAGCAGGTGTATTTCCTATTGCTGACTTTAAAATAAACCGACTGACTGCATTTAATATTATCTCACTTTTAGTTTTAGCTGGTTAGTTCGACCGATATCCTTGTGACATTCTATGCTTTTCATTGTTTAGCCCAGCAAAAATACTCCACTTGATTAATGATGAATTGTATAAATATTCACATGAAATACAATGGCCTAGTGCTTTTGCTCTATGATTGAAAAGTTAATTGCACATTAAGCTGCATTATTCTTTGTGGATTTGCCCAGAAATCCCTATTCAAATTAGTTTAAGAGAAGATTGGGACCAATTATCAAAGGCTCCCGCGCGTCTAATGGAATCTGCTGTTAGCAGGAGATTTTAATAAAAGTTGCATGATCTTGCAATTATTATCTGTTTGTGATCATTCACTCAATCAATGAGCTTTGAAAGCTAAAATCACAAAGACCAGTGCTTTGCCTTGAGAGGCAAAATGGACAAGACCCTGCGTATCATGTGAAAGCAGATTGAATTGGGTCTCAATCAACGATTTGTTTTGGTACTTGGCTGATTTGGGACTTCCCATTCTACACATGCACCATTATAACTGTATTTAAGTTGTATAAATAACATAATAAAATGCCAGAAGGCACTGATGTGTACAGACACCAAAATTGACGCTGATTTTAAAAGTTGCACATTGTTTAATCCAAATATTACTAATTGCTGCATCTTTACCTTTGCATCCTCATTTCCCACTAGGAAAGTTGTGGGACTCTCCTGTTCCTCCTTGAACAGAGGCCCAATCAATTCCCCTCGGCTAATACTGTCCTGGAACCTATTGTCACCCTTAACAAATTCTCTTTTGACTCCTCTAACTTTCTTCAAGCGAAAGGTGTACCCATGGGCAATTGTATTGGCCCCGGCCATGCCAGTCTTTTTGTTGGTTACATTGTTCCAAACCTACCCAGGCACCATTCCCCAACTCTTCCTCTGCCATATTAACGACTGCTCAGGTCTGCCTCCTGCACTCGTTCCATCTGGTCGGGGCGTGAACGGGTGCGAGACCAGACCTGTGGGACACTGGAGACACCAGTGAGTTTGCAAGTGCAGGAGATATAGCATCTGTCACTTCACCTCCTTTCTTACTCCCTTCCACATATCCCATGACCCCTTCCACACGAGGCACAGGTGCATGTCCGCCTCTTCCAATCTCATCTATTCACTTGATGCTCCCTATTTGGCCTTCATCAACTTTACTACTAACTTCCACGTTGCCCGCAAACTTATTTGGCCGCATCTCCCCTTTCTCAATCTCTCTGTCTCCATTAAAGTGGACTATCGACTAACGTCTACTACAAACCCAGTGGTTTAACATTTCTGCCTTGATGAATAACAATCAACGTTATGTGCTATATGACAGGTCTAACCTATGGATTGTACTATTCAGAAAGACATCCTTCAAAGACATCCTTTAAATCAATCTTTAATTTAATTTAGTGCTCTGCTTGCTTATTTGATTGATGTTGTGTAGTGATTGGAATTATTAAACATTTAGCCCGCTAATATTACCAGTTCTCTATGCATTGTATTGGGTTACTAAATACTAATAAGGATTTTGATTTGGTGAAGATCATTTAACACCAATCCCTATTGAATTGCTGGTTCAGATCTTTATTCAAAAAACAAAGTGCTGGAGGAACTTAATAGGTCAGGCAGCATCTGTAGAGGGAATGGACAGATGATGATTTGGGACCCTTTTTCATCTGTCCATTCCCTCCACAGATGCTGCCTGACCTACTGGGTTCCTCCATCACTTTGAATTTTTGATCAAGATTCCAGCATCTGCAGTTTCTTGTGTGTCAATTCTTTATTCATTTTTCAAGCTATTTAGTCTGACTAAAATCTTTTTCCGCAACTACCCCTCCTCATGTTTGCTGATAACTGCACGCTTGCCCACTTACATGAATTTAGTTGGAGAAGATACGCAGTGGCTGATATGGGATTAAAGATCTGGAACATATCCCCTCCCCTCAGCATGATGAGCATTTGTCCAGACACAAGAAAAATAATGACTGCAACGAGGAGAAAAATGACTGAGCCAGGTTGTTTCAAATGTGACATTCGGCAAGTGATTATGGAACTGCACTTGCCACAAGCAGGACTGCGAAAAACAGTTGTAACGCAACTGGAAGGAGAACGGAACATTTTTAGCAGAATTCTTTGGCATATAAAAAAAAAAAATATTTGCTCACTTCTTCACAAAGTCTCCATGGATACAAAGGGAGGAAATTGCTATTGTCTTGTCTAAAGCTGGAAATTGTTTAGCTCACCACCAATCAAAAGATTTTTTTAAGGGCATTGATTAATTCACTGTCCTAACGATTAAATGGAGAGAACTATTGTAAATGCAGAGAGAACCACTGTGAATGTCAAGATGTTGAAGGTGAAGCTAATAATTGGTAACCCAGGGCACGTCTTGAAGAAAGCAACAGTTATCACTTAAAACACTCCCAGCTTTTGCTCCATGTTCTTTTGCAGATTTATGATAATGTCTTCAATGGAATTTGGTGTGAGGCCGAGTTGCTTGATGCTATTGAAGCAGCAAATCCAGAGAAAAGTGATATTAAATATAAAGGAGAACTGTGGCTTTGTTTGCTCAACCCGCAGTAAGCACTAAATACCTTTATCGAGCTCCCAGATATTAAAATACAGGGGAAAGATTGGTGTCAGGATATATTTTTATATCATCCACAAACACAATATTTAACCTTTCCTCCTGACGTTTCATCACAAATCCAGTGCTGACCTATCACTACCTGACTGTTTGCCTGAACTTAACGTGAGTCTCCCTGTTCAGTGTTGGCAAATCCAAAACCAAATGAACATTTACTTGCTTCCCAGAATAAATTGCATACCTCTGTCATGAGATATCTTCTCTTCCTAGCTGTCTGCTCAGCCTGGATAAGATATTCCTAAATCTTATTTGTCATCCAAATGTTAACTGATTTTTATGCTAGATTCTCATGGTTACGTAGTGAAGCTTGTAAATATTATCTGTTTTAATATCTTCCTTAAATACTTCATGCTTTCATCATGTTCGGAACTGATTTTTTGTATCCTCTTTAGTCTTATCTACACTGTGCCTTATCTAGGCCACGCCATTTTCAAGTAGGTCTATCCATTATGTATTTCCAATTTGACTCTTACTCTTAAAATATTTCAGGGACCATATATTATTGTCCTTGGTCTTATATCTCCCGAGCCAGATGTTGTAAAATCTCCTCCAGCTCTGCCTCATTGCTTCGTCATTAACTCCTTCCATGCTTTAGAAAGTGAGATCTTTAAATCTGAAACTGTGGCCTTCAACTACCCTAAATTGACATTATCCACACATCCCCAAAAATAGTCTTGAAATGCCTCCCCACCCCCTTCCCCATCTCCTGTTTCTTCTGCCCCAACTCAATTCTCATGTTCTTGTATGCCTGCTTTGAAAGATATTTGAAAGGTGGTTAACACCTTCTTTTGGAAAGCAGCCCTTCAATCAATCCTATTGATTCATAACAAAAGTATATCACAACTTTGCTCACCACTTCTTATAGAAACTAAATGAAAAATCAGCTTCAACTGTTCGCATCCATTGGATGACCACTCAGTGGTGGTGAGCCGGCTGCTCTCTCAGATAGACGGACAGTATCATGGAAAGACCTGATTTCACTTAAGAAAAAACCCACGAGATGTAGAAAATTATAATGACAAGAAATACAGGAATGTGAAAATTGTAAATGGTCCCAAGGACAGAAATGTTCTGAAAAATCAAGATTGTCAAATATCAAAAACAGATAGAAAAAGACAGGAGTCTCAAACTCATCTTCAGAACATAAAATATTCCTGATTAGTATCATTAGTATCATGTTAAATCTGCTAACTGGTCTAACTGTCAGTGTATGTGTATGACTAAGATGTCGGGTACTTGTGGATTTGTACTTGTAAGTTGTTGAAGTGAATGTTCACAACGTTTTATTTTTGAAGTATTATCATTGACAGGGTAAGATTTTTGATTTATTTTGTGAAAATTAGCATAGACAAGGCTGCTGCTTCAGTAAATTTGAATTTCTATCAATGATGTCTTATAAATTCTTTGAAAATGACCAATATCTAATCGATAATCTTTCCACAGCGTAGTTCTTTTTTGGCAACTGGTTTGATTGATGTATGTTTTACATGTAGATAACTTAATTTTCAAGTTAATGTTTTCATAAATACATGCCTCTTGTAAAATACTTCATGATGATGTCGGTCCAGTTGATGAAATCAAAGTTCTTCCCTTCTTGTTCCATCCAACCTCATTGTTAGTGAAAACTAGTTTACTTCTTTAATGGGTCTCCAGTCATCTTCTGTTCTGACCTCCCACTAAAACATCCAAGGATGTCGATGATTCTGAATTAGATGCTATAATATATTAAAGAAACAATACAATATTTTGTCAGTCATATCCTGTTACTTTCACAAACAAATATGATTTTTCTTTATGTTTAGATGCCACACTCCCAAAGCTGAATCGATCTCCAGTAAATGTATGATTAATATATGGACACTATTTAAAAGAACATGAATGTAAAGCCACAGGAACATTCAACATTTTTTCTCTCTTTACTTTATTTAATATTGATGTAGGATGCATGGTTAGTACGTTTGCAGATTTACACAAAAAATGGTGGAGTTGCAGACAATGGGGAGGATAGTTTCAGGATATTGTGTAAGAAGGAACTGCAGATGCTGGTTTGAGCCAAAGATAGACACAAAAAGCTGGAGTAACTCAGCAGGACAGGCAGCATCTGTGGAGCAAAGGAATGGGTGACATTTCAGAAGAAGGGTCTCAACCCGAAACGTCACCCATTCCTTCTCTCCAGAGATGCTGCCTGTCCCGCTGAGTTACTCAAGCTTTTTGTGCCTATCTACAGAAAGATATTGATCAGTTGGTAAATGGGGTTGAGAAATGGCAGATGACATGCAATGCTTCCAAGTGACACATTATGGGAGGCATAAACACTGTGGGCTGAAGGGCCCGTTCCTCTGCTGCATTATTCTATGTTGTAAGTCAGAAGGTTCCTGAAGGCAGCAGGTAGTACAGGGAGAGAGGGTAGTAAAAAAAAGTAATATGCGATGATGGTCTTTTACATTGAATACAACAACAGGGAAATCATGCTACAGCTTTATAAGGCCACATCTGAAGTATTATGTGCAGTTTTGGTCACAACAACATAGGAAGCACACGATTGCTCTGGAGAGGATGCACTGGAGATTTTCCTAGATGTTTAGAAGCAAGGAACTGCAGATGGCGGTTTACAAATGAAGATTCAAAGTGCTAGAGCCGCTCGACGGGTCAGGCGACATCTCAGCAGAACATGGATAGGCGACGTAACGTCACCAAACCGTGTTCTCCTAAGATGTTGCCTGAGTGGTTGAGCTACTCCAGCACTCTTTATCTTTTTCACCTAGGTGTTATCTGGGATGAAGTGTCTCAGTTATGAGGACGGACCTGATAAATTTGGTTTGTTTTCCTTGGAGTATAGAAGGCTGAGGAAGGGACCTGATAGAGATGACAATGTGACAGTAGTTAATTGTTCCCTAAAGCGGAAATGTCTGTAACCAAGGTAAGGAATGAGGTTTGTTGGCGATAAAAAGACAATTTTTATTAACTCAGAGGGTGGTTGAAGTTAGCACAGAGTGAAGAATGCATTGTCTGAGCGGGTGATGGAGGCAGAGGCTTTAACAGCAATGAAAGGTATTTGGATGAACACTTGAATCGCCAGGGCATGGAAGGCTACAGTCCACTTGCATTGCTAGTAGAAGGGATTTATACAGATGGGTACTTGATGATCAGCATGCTGAATTATGTGCTGAATGTCTCTACGACTCACACTTAACAATGAACTGTCTCGTGTTCCTTTTCTTTCACACAATCTCTTGAATCATTCTTTTATTAAACTTCTAGCAGTATCATTCCCTTCTGAATTGCATTACCACCACTTTGTCACTTAATTTCTCTCTCACTTTCTAACATTTCACAAACTTTTTTTTTGTTCTTTCGTCCTCACACTTCTTTCCCTGCATCTTAAATCTGTAAATTACAAACAGGTTTCTCTTATTCTGACTTCACTGCCTGACTTGCTGTCTACTTCCACCCAGCATATTCTGGTTTTATTTTTAGCACCCCACCCTCCCAATCAGGCTTTCAAAAGTCTTCTCAGTCACATTTCTTCACTGTGCTTTTTTGCCTTTCTAACCCTGTTCATGTTTTGCATCACACAATGAAGCTAGTTCATTCTAAACTTGGGGATAAAAACAAGTTGTTGTCATTCCATCTGTCTATTTAGAAAGTGGGAAACTGTTCCAACTTGATGGTCTTGAATTTGGAAAAAAATTATTATATGCCCACCATAAAAGGCAGAGCTGTCAAGCAATGTGACTTTCTGCAAATTAGTTGTGCGAAAAACCATTCAGTTAAAAATAGGGCTGCTGAGACGGTCCATGCATAAATACAGTATGATGGAATAAAGCAGTTCTTTATTGTGATGGCATGCCAGTGTCTCTAAAAAGTTAAATATCATAATTTCCCTTTCAGGCCAGATAACACGTATATTTATTAAAGGTGCATGCTGGTACCTAGTTGTCTACAACCCCCCCCCCCCCCCCCCACAAAAAGCTGAACTGTATAACAGAACATAGGCACAAAATGCTGGAGTAACACAGCGGGACAGACAGCATCTCTGGAGAGAAGGAGTGGGTGATGTTTTGGGTCAAGACACTTCTTTATTCTGAGTCAGGTAAGAGGGAGATACAAAGATAAGGAAGTGTAAGATGTGAAAACAGGACAAGGGGGGTGGAGAGGGCTGGTTGAAGTGCATCTAATGGGAGGAAGCAAATGGTTTGAGAATCAACAAAACAACAACTCTCAACAGCATTCTGAAGATAAAATAAATCACGTAATGCACATTTGGGCTAAAGTTGTTATTTGCAATTAAGTGTTTATGTTCCGAAGGGACACTGATATTGCATTTAGGTCACAAGTAGTTTTGTACTGGTTTGCTGCATTTTGATGCTGATTTCAGACAAACTAGATGGAGTAGGTTCTCGGCATAGATAAGTGCTTGTCAATGGAGACTCAATAACAAGGAAGGTTATCTTAGTACCTTAGCATCAGTGACAGGTACAACTGCACTGAAAAATAATGGAAAAATATCAAAGTTAGTCAAATTAATAAATGGTGAAATAAAGGTTCTGGCAAAGGTTTTGAATAAATGGTTGTATGCATTTTTTTGGCTATTTTGTAAGTGGTGGAGAACAATGATCCTGTGATACCTGCAAGTGCTATATTTCCATTTTTGTTTTTATTCTTTCGTCTGAGAAGGGTCCTGACTCGAAACGTCACCCATCCATGTTTTGCAGAGATGCTGCCTGACCCACTGAGTTACTCCAGCACGTTGTCTTTTTGTGACTATACTGGGCCTGTTTGAGAGATCTAACAAAGTCCCAGGAACTTAAGAAATGCATGTTTTAAATTCCAAGGCTGAATGGAGAGAGCAGGTGAAATGTTTAGGTTTGGGTTCATTATTGCCATGTATACTGAAGTACAGTGAAAAGCTTTGTTTTGCATGCTATCCAATCGAGTCAGATAACACTACACACAAACACAATATGTGGTAAGATGTAGGTCCAAGTTGTCAAGATAACAAGTACTTTAAAGTTTGGCAGTTGGAGGTAGAAAATATCTAAACGAATTGCAACAGAAGGGTACAGCCACAACTGTAGACAAGGGAAACAAATATGGTTAGACATGATTAAGTGATTATATTCTGAGAACTGCAACTACAATATGAGTAACAAAGTTTCCTTGAGCTTGCTTTGGGCAATGTTTGGACAATGTAAGTGGCCAGAGGTAGAGGTCAGAGTGGGTGTGGGATTGAGAATTAAAGCCTACCCCTATTTGACTGTAAGAAGGGTCAGTGTGAGCAGAAGTGCGGGGTGTAGAGAAAACAAGTTAAACATTTTGTCCAATATGGGGCAGGGGGAATTACAATTAAGGAAAAAGAAAGAGACAATGATACCCGAGATGGATCATTTGGGCTATGAGGAGAGGCTGGAGAGATTGGATTTGTTTTTCTTGAGCTGGGAAGCCTGAGGGGAGATCTGATGAGGTGCACAAAATTATGGGGCGCAGATCAGGTAGATAGTGAGAAGGATTCATATTAACAAAGGCACAAGTATCCAAAGGGTAGACACAAAATGCTGGAGTAACTCAGCAGGACGGACAGCATCTCTGGAGAGAAGGAATGTGTGACGTTTCGGATCGAGACCCTTCTTCAGACACAAATATCCAAAAGAGGTAGATTTAACAGAAGGTATGTTTTTGCCTCTGGGGTGATTGAAATCTGGAACGCATAGCTTGCAAGCATCTTGTAGGTAGCTATACTCACAAGAGTCATAATGTAGTTAGATGAGCACATGAAACAATTCTTTTTTTTGTTTACCATTTTCAAAAACATTAAAATAAAAAAGTGATTTGTTCATATCAGATCATCAAATCGGTCTTGGTACAACTGATAAAGTACTTTTTGAACTACCACACTTATGTTAGCGAGTGTAAAAGCTAGCGGTTTTATGCAGCTATGCCATTGAACGTTGACATTAAGCCTTCAGTGCAGCTCCAAAATGTAGCAGTTGGTATGAATATCCCTCCCCCCCCACCCCCCACTGTAGTCAGTCTGAAGAAGGGTCCCTACCGGAAACGTCACCTATCCATTTTCTCCAGAGGCGTTGCATGACCCCCTCAGTTACTCCAGCATTTTTGCAAGTTATAGGAGTAGAATTAGGCCATTGGACACATCGAGTCTACTCCACCATTCAATCATGGCTGATTTTGTGTCTACCTTTAGTATAACTCAGCATCTGCAGTCTGTTGTTTTATTAACACCGTTCCTATTTATTTTCAACTGGAAGTCTCCAAGGAGAAAATGAAAGAAATGTGTTGATGAAATCCAGTTAATGGAGTCTGCATCCATAAACACTGGCCTTGTCAAAGGAGCAACCAGTCTGGAGCACTATCCATTTTTCACATATAAGACGGGTTTACCTAGAGATGATTATCAGTGGTACATTTTAACTTCCTGAGATGTATTGGCTCCAAATGTTGCTGCAGTTCTGCTGGTGATGTTTGCGCTGGTCACAGTGATGAGTTTTGTCAGCTGCATTCAGCATGGGTTGAGGATTCTGCAGTGAGATTTTTCTCTTCCACCTGTTTCCCTGATTTATACTTGGAGGGAGTGAAAACAAAAGTGTTGTTGTCAACTTGCTCCTACCATACACACTCACTGTCAGTCCCACTGAAAACAAGTTCCTTCAGGAAAGTATCCTTGCACTGTTATTATTTTGTTTAGCAGTCTTCGTGGCAGCCTTCATTATTACTGTGCTCTAGGCTATTACTCCTGAGACTTTATAAAACACATTTTCCAAAGACAGTTAAGTGCATAATGGGGTAATAAACAGCAGCAGAGAAGTACTGAAAGTGTACATCACTAAAGTCAATCAAAATATGGTATTTCTCAACAATGAATCACAAATGTAAAGTGTTAACATGTAAACAGAGAAAACAGGATGATCCACTCATTTCACTCATTAAACAGCATCTGTTGAAGGTACAAATCTCAAACTCTCTAATTTGTCTTATTCCCTAACTATAACATCATTATCTTTAAATACCCTTTTTCATTTGTTTTGGGAAATGTTTGTAATTTGATGTGTAGTGATAGTGATAGAATTGTAAGGCACAGTAACAAGCCCTTTGTCCCACAATGTCCATGCATCCCCTGTGTCCATCTGCACAAATCCCAATTGAATACATTAGATTTGTATCCTTCTATGCTTTGCCTCTCCATGTTCCTGTCTAAATATATCTTAAACCTAGTAATTCTATCTGATTGTACCACCTCCTCTGGTAGCGAGTTCTCGATATCAACCACCTGTGTATAAGAAAACCTCCTCTCGAAACCCCTTTAAAACTCCTTTCTCTTTCCTTAAACCTGTGCCTTCTTGTTCTTAGACAATGAGAAGAACTATGGGAAAAAGATTATGACTATCTCCCTTGTCTATGCCCCTTAAAATCGTATATACCTCCTATCAGGCGACCTCCTCCACCTCCATATCAAATGGGAGGAAATGCCATGACCATAACTTGAATAGTTTAATTATGAATTAAACATAATTATTACTTAAGAAAGGTACCAGATAGACTCAAAGAGTTCTAGTGAAACAGTGTGGAAACAGGCCCTTCAGCCCAACTTGCCCCCAACAGCCAACCTGTCCCAGTTAGACTAGTCCCACCTGCCCGCATTTGGTCCATATTCCTCCAAACCTGTCCTATCCATGTATTCTTCTAACTGTTTCTTAAATGTTGAGGTAGTCCCTGCCTCAACTACCTCCTCTGGCAGCTTGTTCTATTCACCCACCACCCTTTGTGTGAAAAAGTTACCCCTCTGATTCCTTTTAAATCTTTTCCCCTTCACCTTAAACTAATGTTACACATTCTATATTTAATGTGCTGAATATTTCTCCATAATGCACCCGTCTTTCTCGGGGTATATTATCAAATTATATCTCTTTATACTGCATATTTTTGGACTTGATTTTTACTGATATATTTCCTTGAATGGTAGCAATTCTTGTAGCTTTATACCTTCAAACACAGCACATTGGGTTTAGTTACATGTGATGTACCTAATTCAATTTTATAACATTTTTTGCTTGTAAAATTTATTTTGAATTTGTTTAATCGCTGCTAAGCATGTGTTTTTATACCCAACAATGCTCTCACCTCTTAATATGCTATGGTGAAATTCAGACTAGAGGAAACAGCGAATTCTGATATTAATTAGAGAAGCAAATATTAAACCAAAAAAATGGAAAAGAAAATAGAGGACCAAAATGATCAGTTTAAAAAAAAAATTTGCATTGACATAGTTGACTATTTTTAATTAAATGTCTGCCTGTGCTTGAGATTCTTTGTTTAATTGCTTACTGCAGCATCAGGGCATGGGAAAAAAAATTATAAAGCCACTTACACAGAAGAGCAAATATTTGTTGAACTGCTGAAAGTCCAAAGATTCAGCTTCAAAAAGGTTTGCATTGTGCAGAGCCAGATTACTCAACTGTGCAGATTTCTATCATCTGTGGCCCAGCACTTTTAGCTGACAAGTTAGTGATCTTTTCCATACATTTTTAACGCTTTAATTTGTTTCTAGTGATAATTCTGCCAAAATGGCATAATATCATCTTGACATTGTTCTTACCAAAACATTACAAATTACAGAATGATTAAATTAACTGAAAGGAATTTCATTTCAAAAACAAAATAAAGATGCCAAAGAGGTCAAGGAGATTGAAAATGGACAAATCCTTTCAACTCGACAGCCTGTGTCCCATGATTATGAAGCCAGAGAGATGCAGGTACTCTGAACTATCATGTATACACTGAGTATCAAGCACCCAAGCTCACTCATCCACAACCTCATCAAATTCCCTCAATACCTTTTGTGTGGATTTTCCTGGCACTTACAATCATGGTGGACAATTGACACAATAGCCAGTCAACCTACCAGCCACCACGTCAGAGATAGATAGATTCTTGATTAGTGTGTCAGGGGTTATGGGGAGAAGACAGGAGAGTGGGGTTTGGATGAACAGATAGATCAGCTATGATTGTATGGTGGAGTAAACGTTTTTTTTCTTTAAAAAAATAATATTTTTATTAGAAGTGATGTACAATAATATAAGACATAAATAACATATTACATTTCATGTACATCTTCTTATTTTAAATTTAATAGTAGAAAAAAAAGAGTAAGAAAAGCAAGAAATATAAAGATAGAGAATATTATATAGCTCGAAAAAGAAAAAAAGAAGGTGATGTGAAATAAGCAGAAAGAGAGAGAATAGAGGAGAAAGAGAAAAGGAAAAAAAAAAGAAAGAAAAGAGAGAAAATGAAAGGGATATGCCTCCTTCATATCTTTACCCATCCTTCACCCGAGGTGGAGTAAACTTGATGGGCTGAAAGACCTAATTCTGCTCCTATCATTTATGAACTTATTCTGAAAGTCTTTGACATGTGAGAAGAAATTAGAGCACGTGATCATGGAGAGGGTAGCAAACTCTACACAGGCAACACCCAACATCAGGATCTTTCTGCAACTATGACATTATTCCAGTGAAAATAGATCCATTCGTGATGATATTCTAAAAGTCACTGAATTCCAAAACAGTGCCAGCAGTTTGAAAAGCAGAGAACGCTTGAAGGAAAGAAGAGAGAATATATAGTCAACAGACATCTTAGTTTGATGCCAAGAATCATGGCTAGGAGACATCATTTAGAATGCAGTAAAAGAGCACTTAACACCATGCTTGCTCAAAATGTTATTTTTATGAAGGGAAGTATGTGTTTGACAAATTTATAACATTTTTTAAGCTGTAGCTAATAGACGTGATAAGGAGAAACTGGTGCATTCAATGGATTTTCATACCATTATTCTGTCCTTGCTCATGCAACCCATCTATTTCATGAGGTTCCACAGAAATGTTCTAATGTTAAGTAATGGCTTATTTAATGGTGAGGAGGTATTGGAGCTATGGAGGCAGCACATGAACATTTGGTCAGAGGACAGAGAATGAAGTTCATAAGTTATAGCAGCAGAATTAGGCCATGTGGCCCATCAAGTCTACTCTGCCATTCAATCAAGGCTGATCTATCTTTCCCTCTCAACCCCATTCTCCTGCCTTCTCCCCATAACCCCTGACACCCACACTAATCAAAAAAATTTCAAGAAGATTCTAGAACCTGTACCAGAATGAAATAGACTAAATTGGGATATGAGACTGCAGATGCTAGAATCTAGAACATAAGACAATCTGCTGCAATCCCTCCCCTCCCACCCCCACCTCTGCCTTTAGTAGATGATTTTGCATGAAGATTGAGTAATACAAGAGTGTAAAGTCCTCAAAGAGATCAAAAGTACCAGAGGTGCACTAAAAAGATCAAGGTAAACTCCTGGAGGTAAAGCATGAGACTGGTATTTATGGAATGAGTGATTGGGCTTGAAGAGGGGTGGTAGGAGTTGGTGCAAAGTCCATGGTTAGCAGAATTCTTTCTGAATTTAACGCCAGGACCTGTCACTTGGTGACCAACCGTACTAACAGGTTCTGATAGAGAGAACGTTGACCTGTTCCATGAACTGTTCTTCTTTCCACGGATGCCGCCTGACTTACTGCGTATTTCCAGCATGTTTTGTTTCTATTTCAGATTAACAGGATCGTTAGCTTCCAGCCAGAAATGCCTTCTGCAGGTGGCTGCGGTCAGATACCTGGCAAAGATTGCAGAGCATAAGACTTTTTGACAGTTTTCGTTGAAGTCCTTGATCTTGGCTTCCTGACTGGAATATTCTACAACATCCCTTCCTGTATCCTATTACTTTTTAATCTTCAGTTCCATCGACATCTCCCTTTTGAAGTAATTACACTTTCATCTCCTTCAATTGCCCAATCTCAAAAATAACAACATGGAAAGATGCTTTTTGGCCTGTTGATTCTGTACCGACTCTATACAAGAGCAATCCCACTCGTCATCTTTCCCATTATCATGATTTTTCTTTTCCTTTCACATACTCAGTGTTGGAAACATTCAGATGCACTTAGAAAACCTTGACAGATTTGACACATGGCCAGGCTAAGAATGCAGCTGTTATATCATAGATCGTGAGTGGGGTTTATTGTGGCATGTTCACGTGCCTGGATTATGTGGCGTGAGGATGTGTTCTGGCCCCATTCACTCAGCTCCAACTCCTTCCCATTCAGCTAGACTATCATCAGGAGCTGGGCAAGGCAAGGACGCCACAACAACATTTAAGAGACATTTGGACAGGTACATGGATAGAAAATGTTTGGAAGTTATGGACTAAACATGGCTCAGTGGTAAAGTTACTGCCTTACAGCGCTTGCAGCGCCAGAGACCCGGGTTCGATCCCGACTACGGGTGCTGTCTGTACCGAGTTTGTACGTTCTCCCCATGATCGCGTGGGTTTTCTCTGAGATCTTTGGTTTCCAAAGACATACAGGTATGTAGGCTAATTGGCTTGGTGTATGTGTAAAATTGTTCCTAGTGTGTGTAGGATAACGGTAGTGTGCGGGGATCGCTGGTCAGTGTGCTGAAGGGCCTGAAGGGCCTAAACTAAACGGGCAGGTGTGACTAGTGTAGATGGAGCCTCTTGGTTGGCATGGGCAAGTAGGGCAAACGGGCCTGTTGCCTTTTTCTTTGACTCTATGATTAATGCATTTCAGCTTCAAATATGGAAGACATGTCTTGTGACTGTTCTGACAGCAAAATACTGTGTATGCTCCAAGTGCGAAACAAAATTTGCTGGAAATACACAGAAAGTCAGGGATCATTTGTGGAGTGAGGAAGAAAGACTACGTCTCAGGTAATCTGCCCTCCATTGGAACAGTGGAGCAGTAACAACATGACCAGTTTTATTGGAGGGAAGGACAGGAGTAATAGGGTAGAAAGACTGAGTTACACATGTTGATTTAGAGTTGCAATTTACAAAACCCATCATTTGCTTCTTTGCATGTCTCATAATTATCCCTTTTTCCTTTTCTTTAGACTTTATAGATACAGTGTGGAAATGGGACTTTTGGCCCACCGAGTCCACGCTGACCAGTGATTACCTGCATACACTAGCATAACCCTATACACTAGGGACAATTTTACAGGAGTCAATTAACCAACAAACCTGTACATCTTTGGAGTGTGGGAGAAAGCAGGAGCACCCGGAGAAATCCCACGCAGTTAGAGGGAGAGTGCACAAACTCTGTACAGACAGCACCCATAGTCAGGATCAAACCTGGGTCTCTGGCGCTGTTAGGCAGCAATTCTACCACGGCACCACCATGCTGTCCTCTTTAAACTTCAACCTGTTTGTCTGTTAATCTCTATGTCTTCTACTGTTTCCCACTCTTTCCCCTTTGTTCATTCCATCATTCCCCCAATCCCCTACCTCTCCATCACAAATATTTCCAGTTTGATGAAGATGTATCATCAGCTTAAATCATTCACTGTTTCATGTTCACCAGATGACCTGCTGAGTATTTGCCAGCATTTTTTTTTAATAGTACCTATTATAGTCAGTTTGAGTGAAGATTTACTGAAATGGTTTCAGAAGAAACTGGGATCTATACTGTATTGCCACCCAATTTCTTTTCAAGTCATGTGATGTCAAGATTTCACTTCCTTAGTGGATTCTCTGAATAGAATTTACATGTTAATGCTATTATATAGTAACTTGGTGAACTGCTTTGACAATTGCCTGCAGTCTATCGTGCCTTTCCTAGTTAATTGCATGAGATTTAATGATGGGTTACCAGTAAATTGTTCCCATTCAACAGCAAAAGTTAGGGAGAGAATCTGATTATGAAATAGCACAAAACAAGTACTTGTCCTTTTCCACATATTGTTCCCTATTTATTACTTTTTATGCTGGTGGATTGCCAAGTTGGAGATAACAGGTTATCACAATCCGATAGAATGGCTCAAAATACTCGTCTAAAATATCTCATTAGTGCCTTGTAAAACACCTAATTTATTTTATCACCATCTTGCACAGACTTGTAATTCAACAGTTTTCCAAGGTTTACCAGTAATTAACTTTAAATCTGTCATTCCTCCCCGATCAGCTGATATCAGCTCATCAAGTAAAGGGATTTGATTGATCCATTCCTTCAATTCAGAAAGCTTACATTTGCTGTGGTTCATACACTTATTCTGTCCTTGCTCCTGCAATTCATGTTTGTACATTTAGATAAGGCACTGGAGAGTCATCCAGCTATTTATATTGATGATCGTTAACATGGAAACACTGGAAAAGGCAGTCATTTTGACCTATGTGAGGCTTACTCAGGGTCATCATTACATTTATCTGTATCATTTCAAATTCAGAGAAATTTACAGCACAAAAGAAGGTCATGGTGTTCACACTGGCCAAACAAAGGGGCAATTTGGGCTAATCCCATACTTGAGCTCTCAAACTGCAGCCTCGTGGATTACTGGATTTCAGTCATGTAGAGCCCCTGTCCCACTTGGTGACTTTTTTTGGTGACAGTTGCGGGCGTGACGCGGGCTGACGCCTGTGTTGTCATGCGCTGTCTCCGCAAGTGTCGTCACTTTTTTCTTGTCGCCGCTGGATTTTGAAATGTTCAAAACCTTGTGGCGACAGTGGGCTTGACGTTGCCTGACATTGCCTGTCATCTCCTGTCGTAGGTTGTCGCCAGGATGACGCCAGGTGACGTACGATGTAGCAAGGTCATGACCTCGGCGAATTCCTTTTGCGACAACCTGCGTCATCATACGTCAACCGGCGACAATATCTGTGACAAGATACGGATCAAAATGACGTTACTTGTCTTCTGTTGTCTTCAGATGTCGCAGACAGTGTCGTAGCTTGTCGTAACTCGGTTGTTTTTTGTTTGACGTCTGTGCGGTCATACGATGTCGTAGGTTGTTGTATGTTGTCGCTGTTGTGGTCGTCCCAGGTCCCGAGAAATGGTGACGTAAATTGTCGCATCTTGTGTCCTAGCCTGTCCTAGCTTGCCGTACAACTTGATGTTTTTTCGGCAACCGGCAGTCACCAATGATGCCGGCAGTCACCGAAAAAAATCGCTAAGTAGGACAGGCCCTTAAGGGTTTGATGAGTTTTATACAGATGCAGCCATGACCTTCATACTGTTCTGATAGACTGTGTTCTGGGCCTCAGCAATAAACCTGTACAACTATCCACATCTTCATTCTCATTGTAACCTTCACTTTACTTTTGGATATCTTTCACTGTGATCATGGGGTTGATGTGGGACTTTCAGAATATCTTACCAGGTCTCACGAGGACCTCGTTGGAACTGTATACTTCCATTGTCTTCCATTATCTCATTTCCTCGTATCTGACTTGCCAAGAAATCTCCTCACACAAATGTTACCATGCAAGCCGAATCCTTTTTCCTTGCACTTCATGTTTTGAAGCTTCCACCATCTTCCCTTCCATATTTGTCTGAAACACATCCATATACAAAAATGTTTCTATGGGAAGAAATCTTGTCATGGAGGTTGGCGTTGTTGTGTAGCTGAAAGGAAGAGCCACATCAATGTTTCATGCTGATGTTTGTTTGACATTCCCAGACTTTAGACTCTACTTTAGACTTTAGAGAATTGTTTCTTCAATGGTTTCAATGATTTCCTCACCACATGCACTGATCTTTTGGCTTCCCCATTTGTGGGGAGCCAGTGAGAAGTGCAATGATGCTGAATTATTTTGCACCTTCATAAATTGTTCGAACTGAAAAAGATCTAAACTGCAAAGCATTAAAACTTCATCATGAAGACAATATATTGCACGGATAAAGGAATTAAAATCTATTGTGCATTCTGCGATGGTGCATGTATCCACATGTTTTATCTTTAATGCACTTCAAATGGCTGTTAGGTAGGAAAGATCTGCAGATGCTGGTTTAAATGGCTGTTAACAGTTGTCTTATGTCTTTTAACAAAAATCTGAACATGCTGAATGAATTTCCTAGACTACAGACATGCTTGGAATGGTGCTCCAGTGCACTGTTTTCTGTAGTCCTACGCAACTACAATATAACTCTTCCTGATCCTTGTCTATGCCAGGCTAACAGACAACTCCTCTGGCTGCTGCATTAATAGCCACCAGAGCCAATTGTTTCGTGAGGGCATATTCCAGTTTCATATTTTAAGCAGTGTGGACAGCATCCATAATGAAGAGGCTTTGTAGTCTCACATAGTATCCGATTATTCCAGTTACTTAACATGCACCATATACTTATCTCAAACCAGATCCTTTTGTGGAACTCTTCCTACTTCCACAGTTGTAAAGGACAAATCACTCTCTCCTTCCTTTCAGAGCATGCATTATGTTCACTGAATTTATGGCAGCTTCTTTCTGAGGAAAATTTGACAAGGCATTTGCAGTGGCATTTTGTTTAAATGTTCTATAGAGAGTGCCATAATCATATTGGCACAGGTGAACCATCTTCCACTTTAAAAGTTACTAGGTTTTTACTTTTGTCCTTCACCAGCTAATATTCACTATGTTTCTGTATTTCTAAATATTAAAAAAAAAACACAAAATGCTTGAAACATTCATCAGGTCTGGCAGGATCGGTGGAAAAAGAAACGTTTAATGTTTCAGGTCTGGGACTCGTCATCAGGACTTTAATCGGGAAACAGACATAATAAGTCAGACTTACTGCAATGGATTCTGAGCTTCCCACAATTGACCAACTGATATAGCCATGTGATTACTCAATGTCCCTGATGACTTTCCCCACTTTCCAGCTGTGATTCTTTGCCATCCCACCCTCATCTCCAATGTACCGTATGTGTTTGCAGTGTGTCCCTAACTTCCAACAAAATGCATTGCAAAGTGCAATGGGTATATGCAAGATACAAGAGGCTCTTCAAGGTGTGCTTAATGTATTAAAATACTCCAGCACATGTATGCACGCAATAAATGTATGACTGAATCTGACATGAATAACAGCAGACATATTTAAATGCACTATATTCTTCAGAAGGCAATACCAGCGAACTTTTGTTTAAGTGAAGGGTCAAGTCATTTTGGCTGTGGACAGTGGAGTAAACTGCCTGTGTCCAGCTGTTGCATCTGTGACTGGCTTGAATGCCAGTCAGATGTTATTTTAGGAAGGAGATAAGGAGAAATGTCTTTAGTCGGATGGTGGGAATTCTTTGCCACAGAAGGCTGTGGAGACCGTCAGTGGATATCTTTAAGGATAGATAGATTCTTGATTAGTACAGGTGTCAGAAGTTATGGGGAGAAGGCAGGAGAATGGGATTAGGAGGGAGAGATAAATCAGCCATGGTTGAATGGCAGAGTAGACGTGATGGGCCGAATGCCCTAATTCGACTCCTATTTCTTATGACCCACCAGAGTTCAGAGATTCCTTTTTATTTTGATTGGAATTCTCAGTCTGGAGAAAAAAATCGAATGTTACTTTTAAAAAAAATTGTTAAATAAAAGTAAAAATGATTCTTTAAACCATTTTTTATGAATTCATCAGCTTCCCCGAGGAAAACTGTGGCTAATACCACCCCCGAGGAAATCGCTTGGTCCAAGCTGAAACATTTGGTAGGAGACCTGGCCATTACTGCCTTTGAATAGAGGAGGTAGTTGAGCCAGGGACTATTGCAATGTTTAAGAAATAATTAGACAGGTAAATGGATAGGACAGGTTTAGAGGGATATTGGCCAAACGCAGGCAGGTGGAACTAGTGAAGATGGGTCATGTAGGTCGGTGTGGGCATGTTGGGCCGAAGGGCCTGTTTCCACGCTGTATGACTCTATGATCTTGTCCCTTTCTCTGGTGACCACCTCAGATTACACTTGCTTGACTGTCAGTCTCATTGCAGTAGCTTGCAGTCTCAGGTTCTTCGATATTGATGTCACTGTGCCTTACCTCATTGTCCTGTTACCTTGATGGCTACTATCCCGTACTGATTACTGACCCCCTAATCCTCTAACTTTATTTATTTTCTCTATGTTCTAAGCTGTGTTGCAGCTAGCATGTATTGTAAATCCCCAGAAAGCGTTCTGAAACATTGGTTCTCCAGTTATCAAGTCCCAAGCACTGGAATTCCACCCATACATGTTGAGACCATTCCACAAAATGCATTTAGTCATTCCTTCTCAGTCTTTGTTAACTTATTTCTGATTGGACTTCTATGAAGTGCTCTCGAGAGACTTTTCTGCTTTGTGGCCACAGTTTGAATGAATGTTGTCTGTGTGTGATTTGAGGCACCTCACAGCTCTTGCGAACCTGCTCCAATAAACCAAATGAGACAGCACCCTTCACTGTGATACGTGCAGGGCTGCCAACTCCCACGCATTGAGCGTAAGAATCACGCATTTGGCCAAATTATCACGCTTTCACGCTGATCACAAATTTCTCATGCTTTGTCATGAGAAATTCTGTGATCAACGAAAATTTGAAAACTCATATCAAGTGCATGGGCCGTGGGTGTTGGAGAACCAGGGCTGAGGGAGGGATGGAAGCAGTAGCTGCATCGGCAGATGCGGACGGGGAGCTGGGGCTGGCGAGTGTTTGTCGGGCTGGCGAGTGTTTGCCGGGCTGGCGAGAGTTTGCCGGGCTGGCGAGTCGCTCGCTGCAGCTCTGGACATGGAGCAGCCTCAGTGCAAGAGTCCCGGGCCGTCGGAGGTGTCGGAAGCATTGTGCCGCTGGCGTGAGAGTCTCTGTGTCGATTTTGCCCTGGTGACCGGCATGGACCAGGCTGCGGCTCGGTGCATCCTGGAGGACCGGGCAGTGAATGAGTGTCACCCAGCGCAGCAAGTAAGGCCATGTCCTGCTCCCGGCGGCAGTCGGAATTTAAGGATTTGCGGGAAGCGGCTGACATGAGCGAGGCCGGCGAGTGACAGGAGCGAGATGTTCACATGGGCCGCGGAACTGGGGGAGTTGCAGCCCCCCCACTTTTTTGGCTGGACATGTTCCAATATCTCCGGCTTTGGACGAGGTGCTGCTGTGCTCTGAGCAACCTGGTCGTGGGTGTTGGAGAGCAGGGACGGAGGGAGAGAGGGATGGAAGCAGAAGCGGGGGCAGATGCGGACGGGGAGCCGAGACTGGCGAGTGTTTGCTGGGCTGGCGAGTCGCTCGCTGCAGCTCCGGCTATTGAGCAGCCTCAGTGCAAGAGTCCCGAGCTGTCGGAGGTGGCAGAAGCGTTGCGCCGCTGCCGTGAGAGTCTCTGCGCCGAATTCACTCTGGTGACCGGCATGGACCAGGCTGCGGCTCGGTGCATCCTGGAGGACAACCAGTGGCTGCTGGAAGTAGGTACCAAGCACTGGGTAGAAGCGGTGGAAGGTAGTGGCCTTCAAATGGGGGTGGTTGGAGAAAGCATCCTGCTTGCCTGCTAGATTTTCACTTACTGTAACTGCAGGAAAAATGTTCCCGATGTTGGGGGAGTCCAGAACCAGGGGACACACACAATTTAAGAATAATGGGTCGGCCATTTCGGACTGAGATGAGGGCAAACTTTCTTCACCCAGAGAATTGTGAATCTGTGGAATTCTCTGCCACAGAAGGCAGTGGAGGCCAATTCGCTGGATATTTTCAAGAGATTTACATTTTACTCTTGGGGCTCGCGAAATCAAGGGATATGAGGAAAAAACAGGAAAGAGATACTGATTTTAGATAATCAGCCATGATCATATTGAATGGCAGTGCTGGCTCAAAAGGCCGAATGGCCTATTCCTCCACCTATTTTCTATGTTTCTATGCTTGAGTATACGGCAATAAAACTCGACCACGATCTTGAAAGATTCATGCATGGTGGAGGTATAATGTAGTCATAGAGTGATACAGTGTGAAAACAGGCCCTTCGGCGCAAGTTGCCCACACACACCAACATGTCCCAGCTACACTACCTGCTTTTGGTCCATATCCCTCCAAACCTTTACTATCCATGTATCAGTCTAACTGTTTCTTAAATGTTGCGATAGTCCCTGCCTCAACTACCTCCTCTGGCAACTTGTTCAGTACACCCACCACCCTTTGTGTGGAAAAAGGTACCCCTTAAAAAGTTACCTCTTAAAAATACTTTAAACAAAAAACATTGAAATCAGACTTCTACAGCACTAAAACATGATTTTAATATATCAAATTTCAAAAAGCACCCCCCACTCGGTCGCTCCACTGCCTCGCCGGGTACCTCATAGGCCAGTGATCAGTGATTGCTCAGCCCCCCCACTTTCAAAAATGCTCCGTGGCCCCTGGTTCAGACAGAGCACTGCCAGATGTGAGCGGGGAACTGGGGCCAGTTGTCCGTGATGTCTGGATCCCAATGCTCAGCGCTTCGTGTTTCGGAGTTGGCTAATGTTACTGATTTGTAATTAGCCTGATTTGTAATTAGTTGACAAAACCTTAATTTATTAATCTGGAATATCCAGGGGGATGGGATAAGTGTAATATTAAAATGACATGCAAGGTGTCAGGCTGTCTGTCCAACAAACTGTCCCGATAACCCATTATTTCCTTCAGTTAAATATTGGGAAGCTAGCACTATTGTCATTTGCCACTCAACTATAATGTTTGTTTACCTCACTGACTATTTCTAACCCCCTCCCCCCCAAATTCCTTTGACAGGTAGAATAGAAATCTTGTTATTTTATTAATTGAACATGTAGATGAACATCCTCAAGGAGTGTAATCAGACGGATACTGATTCAGATGCGATGTTTAAGAGCTTGTTCGAAGAAGGGGCATATTTTAAAGGAGTGACAGAGATACTTGCAGGGGAATGTGTGAGGAGGTTATTATTTATCTTTAGTTTTAACTTGAACCAGGACATCTGAAGATTCAAAGTTTAATACAGTAATTGTGCTGATACTGACTAACCAACCACATAATGAATATCATCCATTCTGGAGGTTTTATTCGTCTGGTGCCATTTAAACTTCACTTGGATTTCAATCACTTCAATGTAAAAGTAATTGGGAATGGGGAGTATTGGAACAAAAATTTGCCCTTGGTACATATTAACTATAATATAATCATGTATGCATGTTTGTAGGTGCAATCAAAACAAAGTTTAAAAAAAAATCATTGTTGTGTTATGAATACCACAGAAAACATTATGTACTCTCAGATCACATTAAATAGCATATTATTGCTTAAATATATATTGTTATTGGACTTTGCATTTTGGTAAAGTCCCAGCTGAGAGGAAGACAGCAAAATACTGAAAATATTGGGGGTGAAAATGACTTCAGGACAGTTTGTTAAGAAAATGAAGGAAATTGTAACAGAATACATACAACTGAGTGAGTATAATTTTATGGATGAGAAATTGTGTTCAACCAATTGATGATTTATTTGACAAAATAACTAGCATGTTGGATAACAAGGAAGCCAATAGATGTAGCAAATTTTGTTACACGTAAACGATTGGCGCATTAGATAAGCACCTGTGGACTTGAACGTAATAGGTTAAGTCTAGGGGGTCAGATATGAGGCTTAATGTGTGGGCCAGATATATTGTCAGTGCAGAGGGGCTAGGAGCAAGGCTAAGTGTGCATCCAGAGTCAAGGTCTGGAATAGTACTAGGTGTGCAGTCAATGGGAGTGTTCAGCACTGTGAATCTAAGCAGGTAAGCAGCTATGATCAGGGTAGAATAGGGGGCCAGGTGTAAGGCTGGACAGAGTCAGGAATGAGAGAAGGAATGCACCTGGAGTCAGGATCAGGCATAGTACCAGGTGTGCAGTGAGACCCAGGTTGGTCAACATGGGCCTAGTGCTTGATTATAATCTGATATCCATACATGAATACACTAAGATCATTCATGTGCTGCACCTGTTGATCAGAGCCTGGCTCTACTGTGGAATGTAATTAGGAATGTAATTTAGCCTAACCTTATTCATTGTTAATCCAATTTAAAGCATAAATATTGCATTCTAGTGTAAGTTAAAAGACTCGCTACAGTATGCACCAGGTTGTATGCACCAAGCTGAAAAATACGAAAGCTCCGTACCAATGGGAGGGGTGCACCTCCCTCCCACACCCTCCCCCCCCTCGGTCGCTACGCTCCCTCGTGTTTGGTCTCTCGCGATTTCTCACTCCCAACTCTCACCCAATGTTGGCAGCCCTGTACTTGTATGAAGCTTCTGTGCTCCTGATCCAAGATTGATTATGAAGATATGAATCACATCCTAATATTACTCTAGCAATGGGGAATGAAATCATGATTTGTCTCTAGATTAGGTTATTACAGAGAATACTGTTGAATTTACTATTTATTAAAATTTCATTTTCTGTTGTTGATTTAAATTATCTTTTGATGAGACTGTAATGATATGAAATTGAACTAGTAAATGTAAGAATATGTCTCTTACTTTTGCATACTACATCTGGCAGGGTTTGGTGGTGTCTTAAAAGACAGTTTATGATGCAAGGAGATGGAAAAGCTAATTAAAAGTGAATCACAAATGTATTTGCATGAAGTGACTGTGAGATCTTTTCACACTTGTGACGCGTTAATTAACTAATTTGTTTCCCTTGTTTTCTCCCTATTAGGGCTTTTAAAAAGGATTTTTAAAAATTCAATTGGTGTTTATCTATTTCATGCTTCACCGCTTATTAGTGTTAATGGGAACAGAGCTTCTATAATACATGACTGTGATCCACAGTAGGGTGGCACGGTGGCACAGCGGTAGAGTTACTGCTTTACAGCGCTGTCTTACAGCGTCAGAGACCAAAGTTTGATCCCGACTGTAGATGCTGTCTGTACGGAGTTTGTACATTCTCCTTGTTTCGATTTCCTCCCACACTCCAAAGACGTACAGGTTTGTAGGATAACAGAAATGCAGGAGAAACTCAGCGGGTGAGGCAGCATCTATGGAGCAAAGGAAATAGGCAACGTTTTGGGTCGAAACCCTTTTTCAGACTGAATCAGTGTGAAGAAGGGTTTCGACGCGAAATGTTGCCTATTTCCTTCGCCCATCAGTTTCCTTCTTAAACAAGTTTGTAGGCTAATTGGCTTGGTATAAATGTAAATTGTGCATAGTGGCGAAGAGCATGTTTCTGTGCTGTATCTCTAAAGTAAAACTAAACACGGCTGAAAAGTACAGAGTGAATTGTGACGAGCAGATGAATCATGACACTATTACAGGTCATTTCTGATTGTGCTGACACTGGTAAGGATGCTGAGAGTATAGTGTGATTAAATTTAATTTGACATCCACAAGTCACTTTTCACGATGTGCTTTAATTCCTCTTGTCACAAAAATGACGAAGGCTGTGAATTTCTTTGTTCTAGAAAACATTCATTTCTGAATATTCCAATCAATTCTATCAAACCTTCCCCTGATGGAAAAAAACACATGTTTACATCAATGCGGTGCAAGTTTGTGCAAATATCTGAAATCTGCAATAGCTCCCTGGAAGATGGATCAGGTGATAATGTTGTAGCTCCATTCAATTTGAAATTCCATGTCTTTCTGCGTAAATGACTGCAGGAACCTGACATTTCTGCAGTTTGTTGCAGTGGACTTCCTAGCTCTCCTAAGATAGACACAAAATGCTGGAGTAACTCAACGAGTCAGGCAGCATCTCTGGTGAAAAGGAATAGGTGACGTTTCGGGTCGAGACCCTTTTGCAGACTGAAGAAGAAGGGTCTCAACCTGAAACGTCACCTATTCCCTTTTCTCCAGATGCATCCTAACCCACTGAGTTACTCCAGCATTTTGTGTCTATTTTTGGTGTAAATCAGCATCTGCAGTTCCTTCCTACACTCCCTATCTTCCCTGGTGTTTGAGACCTGACTAAAAGCCAACAGTGGTAAGTCTCATCACCCCTAACCATGTTCCCTTGTACCTCTGCAACTTACTCTCGTTCATGCATGCCCATCAAACCCCCATTGATTCCCTGTGCCATTAGCCTATGCTGGTGGATAACATAAAGTAGCCACAACTAACCAACCACAAAGTCACTGCGGTATGGGAAGAAACTGGAGCACTTGATTAAACTCGCTTGGTCATGGAGAGAATGTGTAAACACTGCCCAGACAGCACCAGGGGTTAGAATCAAACCTGAGTCTGGAGCTGTGAGGTATTTGCCATGAATGCTGTTCCACTCTGACACCATTTGCCTCACTGCATGCCGAAGTTTACATTATTACATTTTAATGAAAAAAACGATTTGCCCTTTCCATTGATAGATTTCAACTCCCCTTTCAGGATCAGTTACAGTCTCTTCCACATCCTCTGACCCGGAGTGGTGCTTCTGCATGCAGGGATTACTGTGGAGAAGGAAAATAATACTGCTGGGCGGATAATGTTCTCAAGAATATGCATTGCTGAAAAACAAAAGAAGAGTACGGCAATACCTCACTGAAACTTACCGAATAGCGAAAGGCCTGGATAGAGTGGATGTGGAGAGGATGTTTCCACGAGTGGGAGAGTCTAGGACCAGAGGTCATGACCTCAGAATTAAAGGACACCCCTTTAGGAAGGAGAAGAGGAGGAATTTATTTAGTCAAAGGGGAGTGAATCTGTGGAATTCTTTGCCACAGAAGGCTATGGAGGTCAAATCATTGGATATTTTTAAGGCAGAGATAGATAAATTCTTGGTTAGTACAGGTGTCGGGGTTATGGGGAGAAGGCAGGAGAATGTGGTTAGGAGGGAGAGTTAGATCAGCCATGATTGAATGGCAGAGTAGATGATGGGCCAAGTGGCCTAATTCTGTTCCTATTACTTATGACCTGATGAGAGTCACTCTATGGAAGAGCACCAGTGGAACTGGCGTTTCTGCATAAACAGGACAATCAATATTACAATATTTAGTTAGAATTACAGTCATAAAGTACAGAAACAAGGCTTTTGGCCCAACTCATCAATGCTAACTAAGATTCCCCATCTAAGTCAGTCCCATTTGCCCCCATTTGGCTCATAACCCTCTAAATCTTTTCTTATCCAAGTGTCTTTTAAATGTCCTTGTTGCATTGCCTCAACAACCTCCTCTGGCAAAAAAAAAAGACACAGTGTTGAAGTAATTCATCGGGTCAATGGAGAACATGCGTAGGTAACGTTTCGGGTTGGGACCATTCAACATCAATGAAGAACATGCGTAGGTAATATTTCGGGTTGGGACCATTCTTCAGACAGAATATCTGATCTGCTGAGTTACTCCAGCATTTTGTGTCATTTTCTGTAAACCAGTATCTTCAGTTCCTTGTTTCTACCTCCTCTGGCAGCCTTTTCCATATAGCCACCAACCCTCTGAGTGAAGAAAGAGGGTTCAAATTAAATATTTCCCCTCTCACCTTAAATCTATATCTTCTGGTTCTTGATTACCCTACCTTTAGTGAAAAAAAATGTTGTATTCACCTTATCTATTCCCCTCATGATTTTATACACCTCTGCCTCACCTCAACCTCCTGCATTCCAAGAAACAAAGTCCGAGGCTGCCCAACCTCTACATATAGCTCAGGCCCTCGAGTCCTAGCACCATCCTAGCAATTGAGATACACAAAATGGTAAGAGGTCTGAACAGAGTGCGCAGGTAGTGCCTACTTTCTTTCACAGTGAACATAACGATCAGAGGATATGGATTGAGATTTATTAAGAAAACAGTAGAAACATAGAAAATAGGTGCAGGAGTAGGCCATTTGGTCTTTTGAACCAGCACCACCATTCAATATGATCATGGCTGATCATCCAAAATCAGTACCCCGTTCCTGCTTTCTCCCCATATCCCTTGATTCCGTTAGCAAATAGGTTTGTAAGATTTCAGGATAATGTTTTACCTCATTAGTAGTGTGAGTCTGGAACACTCTCTCTGAAGTCACGATTCCTCATCGCATTTAAAAATTACAGATGAGAACATTAAGAACCATAACCTAGAAGCCATGGACCAAATGGTGGTAGGTGGGTTAAACTCAATGACCTTTCCTTTGGCTATCATGGATACGATGGGCTGAGTAGCCTCCTTTTTTTGTCAGACATTTCTGTGATTCTAGGAAGCGTGGGAACAACTGATTTTGTATTGTTCTGAACTGAACATTTTGATGGAGGAATTTGGTAGAGGTGTTTTGAAATGTTGAAAAGAATATACAAGTTAAACACAGATTGTTACTTCCATTGACAAGCTGCCCATTATCTCATCAGCTTCAGATACATAAGGCAAGAGATTTTCATGCATAAATTATTGGGATGTGGAATGCTATTCAGAAGTGGCTATTGAAGTTAAATTGGTTACAGCGTTTAAAAGGTACTGAAGAATTATTTCAGGAAAGACAAACAAGTTGTGGGAAGTAAAATAAAACTGTTTCTCCTGAGGGTTAAATTTAGCAACAAGGGATATTTCCTGAGATTTGTCTTTGTATATTTCCCTGTAAGTGATCTGTGAGTGCAATGTTAATGTGCTGTACCACAGGCAGTGAATGTGAGGCCTCCAACTATCACCAGCTTCTATCAGACCAGATTAGTTTATCTTGGCATCACATTTGGCACAGACGTTGTGGGCCAAAGGGCCTGTTCCTGCGCTGTACTTTTCTACGTTCTGTCAGCTACTTCTCTACGTTTTTGCTTGGATTTTTTCGCCTGATTGCCTGGAGAGCTCGAGCAGCAGCAGAAGGAGCTTTGAACATGACCGTTTTCCCAAGCAGCTTCTGGTTGTCACATTGAAAGCAAACTAATGTTGATAAAATTGCAGTGAAAGTAACTCGGGGAGTCTCTGGATGAGTGAATGAGAACAAAAGTTGAGGAAAATATAAAGATGTTTGTTTTTGAGTTACTGACATGAAACTAGATATATGTTGCAACTGAGAACATGGACCCACGTGTGTGATCAGCAGTGTTTATCTAGGATTGTACAGCACATTTTTCAAAATCATTATAGTGTATGGCAGCTATTCCTGTGAATTGCTTAACATCTATCATTACAGCTACCTCAAGTAATCGTAATGTAAACATTAAAAAGGAGATGGCTTGCAATTAATCTGCAAGTGCCAAATTCATGCAAAGTGGTTTGGCTGCAGAATGGGAGGGAAATGGCAATAGCAACTTGCACGTCAGATCTCCCCTAAAGTGTGCAAGTCTATAGATTAGGCTTGTTTAGAGATACAGCACAGAGACAGGCCCTTTGGCTCACTGAGTCTGTGCTAACCAGCGATTCCCGTACACTAGCACTATCCTACAGACCAGGGACAATTTACCATTTTTACCTGTCAAATTAACCTAAAAACCTGTACATCTTTGGAGTGTTTGAGGAAAACCGAGCACCCGGAGAAAACCAACGCAGGTCACGGGGAGAACGTACAAACTCCGTACAGATAGCACCCGTCGTCAGGATGAAACTCGGGTCTCTGGCACTGTGTTGTAGTATAGCTCCATCTCCTTCTGTTAGTTTTTAACTGCGCAGCTTGAGCATAGAGGCGGTTGAAGATTTTCCAGGGGGTTCATCACCCCTCCAGCTCTCCAGTCAGTTGCCCTATCCCTGTGCTGATTCCACTGTTAAAACATTGTTGCTCCCTTGGAAATCTTTGTGAATGCTGAATTTGTCTTCATTATTCACCAGGTAATTCAAATAACGTTGCATGGGGGGATGATCCAATAGATGAGTAAGAAATGTGGAGATTCAGAATCTCACAATCATATAGCTCCATAACTAGGGCGGCACTGTGGCGCAGCTGTAGAGTTGCTGCCTTACAGTGCTTGCACTACGGGTGCTGTCTGTATGGAGTTTGTATGTTCTCCCCGTGACCGCCTGGGTTTTCTCCGAGATCTTCGGTTTCCTTCCACACTCCAAAGACGTACAGGTTTGTAGGTTAATTGGCTTGGTATAAGTGTAACTTGTCCCTAGCGTTTGTAGGATAGTGTCAATGTGCGGAGGTTGCTGGGCGGTGCGGACTTGGTGGACCGGTGGGCTGTTTCCTCGCTGTATCTCTAAACAAAACTAAAAGTAATACAGTCTGATTATAATGAAAGGAAAATTAATGAGTTGTGGCTGTCAAAACTGCAATAAATGTAAACCTTGAAGGACTTCCTGTGGGTTGCAGCTGGTCTGGTACATTAAATTTCCAATGAGCCAGGCCATGCGGCACTGATTCATTTCATTTCCCTTCTGATTTCTGTGAAATTATACCAAAATATGATTTATGTTTTTATTTATTACAAGCATTCAATATCTGGAGGTTTTACTCCTACATAACCAAACTTCAGCGCTACTCCAGCCTTTAAGAATAAGATAAAAATTGGAAAAAAAATAAAATTGTGAAAACATTTCCCTTTTTGCAGATAATGTGCTGGTGGATTCTGCTCAGGAGTTTGATTGTTCAGACAACTAGTGGCTTATGATACTGGGATTCATTAAGAATGGGCTTATACCTTGAGAGGATTTGGGGAGTACTGAGAGGGTGTAAGCGCTGTTTGTCACCATTATTATTTGATATTGCTGCCCTGATTCGAGATGTGCAAACGCTTCTTCTTCATAGCTCAACTCCCTTGTTGAAGAGTGAAGATCAACCCATCAGGTGAATCTGTGGGTCAAAAGGGAAATAGCACTCAAGAATTCAGTTTATTATCAAAGATAGACACAAAATGCTGCTGTAACTCAGCGAGAAAGGCTGAGTTAAGAAAAATAGGTAAGGTTTCGGGTCGAGACCCTTCTTCAGACTGATGGTCTGAAGTCTGAAGATCAGTCTGAAGAAGGGTCTCGACCCGAAACGTCACCCATTCCTTTTCTCCAGAGATGCTGCCTGCCCTGCTGAGTTACTCCAACATTTTGTGTCTATCTTTGGTTTAAGCCAGCATCTGCAGTTCCTTTCTACACGTTCAGTTTATGATGTTTCTTTTCCAATGAACCATGTATTAATGAAGATGCTTCATCAGACCCTTTTCTAATGAAGAGCCATGGACCTGAAACATTGACTTTGTTTCTAATTCCACAGATGCTGAATATTTCCAGCATTTTCTGTTTTGATTTCAGATGGCCAGCTTCGATTTTGACTGTCAATGGCAGAGGTGTCCATTGCTTACAACCCCCATACAATACAAGTTTGACCCAAGCCGGAATATTTCCAATATTTCCATATTTGTTTGACCAAACCGTTGGCTGTGGAAATGTAATAATGTCAAACATGCCATTTGGAAGAGATGATACTAAACAGATCAACCTGCCCTGGATAAAGTACAAAGCTGGCCCGTAATGGTATAGCCCAACCCAACTAAAATGGTATCAAGGGTTATGGAGAGAAGGCAGGAGAATGGAGTTAGGAGGGGTCGATAGATCAGCCATGATTGAATGGTGGAATAGACTTGATGGGCCAAATGGCCTAATTCTGCTTCTATCACTTATAACCTTATGATTGACCAGACTACGTATCTGACCGGATATCAAGAGCCATGTCCTGTTTGGCTTCCCTCAGCTTGGACAGCAAGGCTCTAGAACACGGTTCTAGCACCTGACATGACAAAATATACAGTAGGATCCATCACCCGTTCACTCCTATGTACAAAATAAATGCTGCATTTTTAGCTATAATAAAACCCACATGCCGAAACAGATCTTTGAGATCCTTGTACACGGTGTTGTAATGAACAAGGAATTTTTATATTAAAATCTCTTTCACAAGCTCTAACATTTACCCGTGCTAAAAGACTAAACTTTTTAACGTGTTCCATTCTCTTGTGTTGAAAAGAGCAGCAATCTTCTGAGTTGTAAAGGGCATTCCCTATTTCCCATAAATGTCAGTTTCCCGTAGGGCTAACTGTGATGCTGTTTGTGGCTCTGTGGAGCACAGATTTGATAACAGAGAATCAATCAGCAAAAAATTGTGCAATCATTTGACATAATCTTATCAGTGGCAGTACTTTGAAAGAAGCTCTACTCTCCTGCTCTTTGCCCATTGCCTTTCTGTTTTCGCTCCAAGTATCATACAACTTAATTTCAGGCCAAGTCATGGCCAAATCTACTGGCATCACATTTGAGGAGCTGCTTTCCAGGTTGTGATAACTCGATGCATAAAACAAAATTCTCAATATTTCCACCACTCCTTGTTGCTTTTTGTCAATTATCTCAAGTCAGTACCTTCTGGCTACTGTTCTTCGTATCCATGGAAACTAGTTATCTACCATCTATTTATACAAAATCTCATAATTTCAAAAACAACTATCAGATCTCCATTTACGATTCTCTGCTCTGTGGAGAAAAACAAAATCTAGCTTCTATTTTCTTTGTTTATCATCCAGGTATCATTTTGTGAAATTGTCTCAGCAATTTCTCTTGGTGCTCTTTTTAAGAGTGGTGCTTTACTTCGAAAATGCGCTCGATTGCACTTCATGCAACTTACTCACCACTCTGGCCCATTTCTGTCCTAACGTTTTGCAACATCACAGCTTGCAGTGACTTTGTGGGTCCACATATGTTTAGCAAGCACAGCTGACTCTTTAACATAAGGTTGACAACCTCATTCAAATGGTTGGGGCCCCACCACATGTGTCAGCTTGATCACCACATATTGATATGCATACACTCCAATGAATCAATGGTTCTCAATGGAATTGATATTGGCACAATGTGTTTCATATAGAGATTAAGGTGGACCAAATATAATATCATGATGGAACTTATAAACTGGACTGTCCATGTTGCATGTCACAAATATTATTCCAAGTCTGCAAACTTGAGTTTGATATGCAAAAATGGTGTCGTAAAACCACTAACAATGCTTGTTGTGAAGATTATTGTTGTGGATGAACCTTAAAAGCATATTGTTGCAAAAGAATGATGCAAATGGTGAGAATTGGATTCATACTCTGGGATCACACACCCAGGATGCTGCTTCAGACATTGCTCAATGTTAACAGGAGGCATTCAAACAAGCATCCAAAGCTTTGGCATTCCACCCTTTGCAACCCTTTTGGAACAATTTCACAGACATGTACATTTGTGGCCACGGTGTCACAGCAGTAGAGTTGCTGCCTTACAGCGCTTGCAGTGCCGGAGACCCGGGTTCAATCCCGACTATGGGTGTTGTCTGTACGGAGTTTGTACCTTCTCCCCGTGACCGCGTGGGTTTTCCCGAGATCTTCGGTTTCCTCCCACACTCCAAAGACTTACCAGTTTGTAGGTTAATTGGCTTGGTGTATGTGTAAATTGTCCCTAGTGTGTGTAGGTTAGTGTTAATGTGGGGGGATCACTGGTCGGTCTGGACGTGGTGGGCCGAAGGACCTGTTTCCACGCTGTATCTCTAAACTGAAAAAAACAAAATAAAATGTTCATGGAACATAACCGGAATAAGAGAAGTAAGAGACGACCGTGGCTGACAAGGGAAGTCAAGGGCAGTATAAAAATAAAAGAGAAGAAGTATACCACAGCAAAGATGAGCGTGAAACCAGAGGATAGGGAAACTTTTAAAGAGCAACAGAAGATAACTTTTTAAGAAAGGAGGGAGGGAGAAAACAGGGAATTATAGACCAGTTAGCCTCACATCAGTGGTGGGGAAGATGCTGGTCAATTATAAAAGATGAAATAGCGGCACATTTGGATAGCAGTAACAGGATCGGTCCGAGTCAGAATGGATTTACAAAGGGGAAATCATGCTTGACTGATCTTCTGGAATATTTTGAGGATGTAACAAGGAAAATGGACAAGGGAGAGCCAGTGGATGTAGTGTACCTGGACTTTCAGAAAGCCTTTGATAACGTCCCACATAGGAGATTAGTGGGCAAAATTAGAGCACATGGTATTGGGGGTAAGGTACTGACATGGATAGAAAATTGGTTGGCAGACAGGAAACAAAGTGTAGGGATTAACGGGTCCCTTTCAGAATGGCAGGCAGTGATTGGTGGGGTACCGCAAAGCTCAGTGCCAGGACCACAGCTATTTACAATATACATTAATGATTTAGTTGAAGGAATTAAAAGTAACATTAGCAAATGTGCAGATGACACAATGCTGGGTGGCAGTGTGAACTGTGAGGAGGATGTTATGAGGATGAAGGGTGACTTGGACAGGTTGGGTGAGTGGGGAGATGCATGGCAAATGCAGTTTAATGTGGATAAATGTGAGGTTATCCACTTTGGTGGCAAGAACAGGAAGGCAGATTATTATCTGAATGGTGTCATGTTAGGAAAAGGGGAATACAACGTGATCTGGGTGTCCTTGTTCATCTTTCACTGAAAGTAGTCATGCAGGTACAGCAGGCAGTGAAGAAAGCTAATGGCATGTTGGCCTTCAGAACAAGAGGAGTTGAGTATGGGAGAAAAGAGGTCCTTCTACAGGTGTACAGGGCCTAAGTGAGACCACACTTGGTGTATTGTGTGCAGTTTTGGTCTCCAAATTTGAGGAAGGACATTCTTCCTATTGAGGGAGTACAGCACGAGGTTAATTCCCGGGATGGCGAGACTGTCATATGTTGAAAGAATGGAGTGACTGGGCTTGTAGACACTGGAATTTAGAAGGATGAGAGGGTATCTTATTGAAACATATAAGATTATTAAGGGATTAGACACGCTAGAGGCAGGAAACATGTTCCCGATGTTGGTTGAGTCCAAACCAGGGGCCACAGTTTGAATAAGGGATATTTAGAACGGAGATGAGGAAAAACTTTTTCACCCAGAGAGTCTGTGGAATCTGTGGAATTCTCTGCCTCAGAAGGCAGTGGAGGCCAATTCTCTGGATGCTTTCAAGAGAGAGTTAGATAGAGCTCTTAATGATAGCGGTCAATGGATATGGGGAGAAGGCAGGAACGGTGTACTGATTGTGGATGATCAGCCATGATCACAATGAATGGCGGTACTGGCTCAAAGGGCCGAATGGCCTACTCCTGCACCTATTGTTTATTGTCTATTGCCAATTGCCATGTAAGTGAATTGACGTTATTTTTGCCTGCCCATATTGAACCAGTTTCAGAATGAAAAGCACATTGCTTGGTATTGATTGCATCTCTCATCAGTTGTCTTTGCTTTCCTTGCTTCTTACATGACAGGGACTCAGCAGCTCTTGTTGAGCACGGTTTCTGTCCCTGGGTGATGTTACACTTCAAATAATCTCTCGGGCCATCAGAAATAAACCCACAGCAATGGATCTTTTTTTATGATGTGTAATGGGGGATGTTTACAGCAGCATTTTCACAAGCATTCCCTGTCTGTTCCTTCTCAATGGTCTTGCAGTCAGATGTATTGATTGAAGATGGAGCAAAACCTCTGTGCTCAGATTCTGATTTTCTCGCGTTTATTTCATGTCAGGAGAAACTTCACATTAGCACAATTTATGGAAGGCTTCCGAAGATTACCCAAGTAGCTCTTGATTGTTGTTGATATTTAGGAATTTCTATTTCTAGCAATAGTTAATCAGCATTCATTGCCAGACGGGCAACATACTGTACACATTGACCATACTTGGGGCCAAAACCTCATTGCACTTCAGTTCTGTACTCGGATGGTATTCGAGTGACCTCCACTGCATTAGGGAGGTCACTCATGCTGAAGGAGAAATATCATCTATTTTTCCTGCCACCTAAGGGAGCAGCAAAAGTGCACGAGGGCACTGCTTGCTACCTTTGCAATTAGCTACAAATTGCACTCATAAACGTTTACTCATTAAAAGGAGTCCAAGGGCAACCTCCTACCTGAAACACTTGGCCATAATGTCCCTGGGTCTCCCTTGAATAAAGAATATGCTACCTGTAGGCACTGTTCCTCGCCAACCAATCTAGGTTCTGCTCTGTGACTATGGGAGTACCCTATCTCCACTCTTTCATCATTAGGGCAGTCACTACAGAAGAAGCAGCACTTTCCAGTGGTCTCGAGAGTGCATCTTACATTGTACTGATACCGCAATGAGGAGTAGACCCAAATGTCTTTGCAGTGAGACTAAGTGCCACTTTAGTTTTTGTTTTTGTTTTTGTTTTATTGATACAGTGCGGAAACAGGCCCTTTGGCCCAACGAGTCCGTGTTGACCAGCGATCCCCACACATTAACACTATCCTTTTTGGACAACAAAAACTCATATGTCAGGCTGTTATTCATCGATTACAGCTCGGCATTTAACACAATCATCCCCTCCAAGCTGGTTACCAAACTCGCAGAACTGGGTCTCTGCGCATCCCTCTGCAATTGGATCCTCGACTTCCTCACTCTCAGACCACAGTCTGTTCGTATTGGTGGAAATGTGTCAGACTCGATAACAATTAGCACGGGAGCACCTCAAGGCTGCGTGCTCAGTCCCCTGCTGTACTCACTCTATACTCATGACTGCGTAGCCGGACATAGTGCGAACTCCATCATCAAGTTCGCTGATGACACCACTGTTGTGGGACGTATCACTGATGGGGATGAGTCAGAGTATAGAAGTGAGATCGAGCAACTGTCCATATGGTGCCAGCACAACAACCTGGCCCTCAACACCAGCAAAACCAAGGAACTGATTGTGGACTTTGGAAGGAGTAGGATGGGGACCCACAGTCCCGTTTATATCAATGGGTCGATGATTGAAAGGGTCAAGAGCTTCAAATTCCTGGGCGTGCACATCTCTGAAGATCTTTCCTGGTCCGAGAACAATGATG